>CAKAOJ020000382.1:567500-727500 GCA_916701645.2 Sebastolobus alascanus | reverse complement strand
ACCAGGGAGATGATCACTTCCTGTTAGCAGAGGGAACCAGGGAGATGATCACTTCCTGTTAGCAGAGGGAACCAGAGAGATGATCACTTCCTGTTAGCAGAGGGAACCAGAGAGATGATCACTTCCTGTTAGTGGAGGGAACCAGAGAGATGATCACTTCCTGTTAGTGGAGGGAACCAGGGAGATGATCACTTCCTGTTAGTGGAGGGAACCAGGGAGATGATCACTTCCTGTTAGTGGAGGGAACCAGGGTGATGATCACTTCCTGTTAGTGGAGGGAACCAGGGTGATGATCACTTCCTGTTAGCAGAGGGAACCAGGGTGATGATCACTTCCTGTTAGAGGAGGGAACCAGGGAGATGATCACTTCCTGTTAGTGGAGGGAACCAGGGAGATGATCACTTCCTGTTAGTGGAGGGAACCAGAGAGATGATCACTTCCTGTTAGCAGAGGGAACCAGAGAGATGATCACTTCCTGTTAGTGGAGGGAACCAGGGAGATGATCACTTCCTGTTAGAGGAGGGAACCAGAGAGATGATCACTTCCTGTTAGTGGAGGGAACCAGGGAGATGATCACTTCCTGTTAGAGGAGGGAACCAGAGAGATGATCACTTCCTGTTAGTGGAGGGAACCAGAGAGATGATCACTTCCTGTTAGAGGAGGGAACCAGAGAGATGATCACTTCCTGTTAGTGGAGGGAACCAGGGAGATGATCACTTCCTGTTAGAGGAGGGAACCAGAGAGATGATCACTTCCTGGTTGGCTTACAAAGATAAGACATCCCTGCAGCTCTCTATACAGTGCAAGAAGAGTTAGCACAGCTTCTGGGGTTAACCTGAATGAACTAATCATTGAGAGGTTAATCTCTAGACCAGGAAGAAACACGAGCATGCCTCCCTTTAGCTGATCTGTCGTGTGATAAAACCTGCTGGAGAAGGACAGATAGATGTCTATCACATACTTTTCTCAGTGTAAGATAATCTGTAGATGTGCCATCTGTGGTATGTTGATAAACCCATTGCACTCACCACCGCTATTGTCTTACTGTTAACACATTTCATCGTTTCTTTTTTAACATACTAGTGCAGTGCCTGTTCAGAACAGGTCGTATGCTCGGACTGTGGTGTTGCTGCTAGCAGCTTTATAAAAAGGGCTCCAAACAGCCTAAACCGGCTCCAAACAGCCTAAACTGGCTCCAAACAGCCTAAACTGGCTCCCTGTGAAACAACCTGGTCGTAGACGTCATCTCTCAACTAATCCAGAAATGGGCTAAGAGGTGGATCGTCGATGGAGCTGAGGCGGGCCCGGTAATGGTAGCAGACCGATTGGCAGAGGAATGACCTTTGCCACTTTCCACACTATTACTAAGGCTAGTGTTAAAGATGTCACAGACACCTCCAGCTAAACGTCTGGCCATCAATCATATCCATCCCTCCTGTTTATCAGTGTTTATAGATGATCATTGTAGTTCCACTTGGTTTATATTTACTTTATTTCATTCAAATTTCATAAGTTGTTTAATTCTGCACACACGTGATGGAATATGGTTCATGTTCACTTTATTAATTAATAAATCATTAAAATTATTTGTATTTTCATCTTGTGTTGTTAGAAATAAAAGTTCATATTTACTCTCATTTAGTCTGAGTCTGAAAAACATCGTTTTCTTTTTATGCCTCCGCGCCTGGAGGGAATTTCTTCAAATTTTGGCACAAACATCCACTTGGAATCAAGCATAAACTGATTAGCTTTTGGAGGTCAAAGGTCAAGGTCACTCTGACCTCAAGTCTGTCCCATTATCGTGAATGCGATATCTCAGGAATGCCTGGAGGGAATTTCTTCAAATTTGGCACAAACGTCCAAAGATGAAATGATTCAATTTTGGTGGTCAAAGGTCAAAGGTCAAGATCACTGTGACCTCACGCCTGTCCCATTCTTGCGAAAGCAATATCCCGGGAATGCCTGGAGGGAATTTCTTCAAATTTGGCACAAACATCAACTTGAACTCAAGTCTGAACTGATTAGGTTTTGGTGGTCAAAGGTCACTGTGACCTCACAAAACACATTTTTGGCCATAACTCAAGAATCATAAACTAATTATGACAATTTTACAGTGATGTGAAAGTGAGGACATTTTGGGCACACATGGATGTTAAGTGCAACTTGACTGGTTGGCGGAGGCATAAAACCACAAGGCTGTAGTTGTAGCTCCTACTTGATATATCTCAGTTTACAGTAGCTCTCCCCGTCATCCCCAGTTATTCCCCGTCCTTTGTCCCAGCCTGGCAACGTTTCTTTTTCTAACCGTGACCTTTAGCTGTGTCGGCCTGCCTCCTGCCCACAAGAATAGCCCTGCGTGGACTATCACAAACAGAAGGCATCCATCACTTTGAAATGCATAAAACAAAGACTGACACCGTACAGAGCAGCATGTGCTACTGCATGAGGCGTTTGTTGAGCAGGAAATCACATTCAGTCGTATCCCCTGTAGGTTTCCTCAGACAGACTGTACGTAGTTAAAGCGATGGGTTGATCAGCTACAGTAGGTTGTCAGTGTGGTTATAAATACAGCTGCGTGTGCTGTTGTGTTAAAAAAGGCTATCACTGACCCCCCCTCCCTCCCGGCCAACCCCCACCACCTCTACCTCTGCCACAGAATGACGGATCGATTGAAGAGTGACAGCAGCGAGGAAATAGAGAGAGATTCAGGATTTACATCGTCCTCTGACACGCTCATATAAACGCCCCCCAATGATAAAGAGACTACACTCTGACAAGGACACCGGTCCTCGTTTAGCTGCTCACAAGTTAAAAGATTTGCCATCTCCCCTCCCTCTTTCACTCTCTTTCTCTCCGTCTCGCTCTCTTTTAGCAGATTTCAGTGCAGAGCATATAACCTTTGTGAATTATTTAGTTTATTGACCTCTGCGGGGATTTAATATGAAGGTCGTTTCCTGCTGGCAGAGCGAGCGCCGGCGGGGTCCTCAGGTGACGTGGCCAAGGTCGCCCGTCTCCCTCCAGTTAATAATATATTTGTCACACGCAGTGTGTTCGCCCCGACACAGCGCTGCTGCCTTCCACTTGATTAGTGCAACCAATAAGGACTGCCAAAGATAATAAAGTAGACATTGGCTTAAGGAGATGTGTCAAATGTCCACAGCATCTCTCTCTATCTCCCCCCACACAGATACTCAGAGCACACACACACACACACACACACACACACACACACACACACACACACACACACACACACACACACACACACACACACACACACACACACACACACACACACACACACACACACACACACACACACACACACACACACACACACACACAGAAATTCACACCCTCTCTTTCCCTCCTCCTCCTCTCTGTTCTTGTTTTATTGTTTCCTAGATGAAGGTTAAAGGGAGATGCTGAACAGACAGAACAGCCTGCGGGCCGTGGAGGACCGGCTGGGTGGAGGACCGGCTGGGTGGAGGACCGGCTGGGTGGAGGACCCGGCTGGGTGGAGGACCGGCTGCCCGGCTGGGTGGAGGACCCGGCTGGGTGGAGGACCGGCTGCCCGGCTGGGTGGAGGACCCGGCTGGGTGGAGGACCCGGCTGGGTGGAGGACCGGCTGCCCGGCTGGGTGGAGGACCCGGCTGGGTGGAGGACCGGCTGCCCGGCTGGGTGGAGGACCCGGCTGGGTGGAGGACCGGCTGGGTGGAGGACCGGCTGCCCGGCTGGGTGGAGGACCGGCTGCCCGGCTGGGTGGAGGACCCGGCTGGGTGGAGGACCGGCTGCCCGGCTGGGTGGAGGACCCGGCTGGGTGGAGGACCGGCTGCCCGGCTGGGTCCTCCACCCAGCCGGGCAGCCGGTCCTCCACCCAGCCGGGTCCTCCACCCAGCCGGGTCCTCCACCCAGCCGGTCCTCCACCCAGAGGAGTTGCCGGTCCCTGACCGTGCCTGTCACTGATAATAATCACAGAGAGATATGGAGCCTTATTAGCACTGCCGTTTGGCTGAGACAAAATGGCGCCCCATAGGTGAAACGCAGGTGAATTATGGCGAGGGGAAGGAAAGCAGTACAGTATGGCACGGTGCTGTAATGAAGTCGTCGGAGTCTGTGAGGATATAGAGCAGGGGGTTTAAATCTTTAAGGGGTGAACAAGCCTTAAGTGCAACATTATTGATTTGATTGTATGAGTGCTGGTGATAATGGAGAATACAGGAGGCCGAGCGATGACAGGAGGATGATGCTGCTGCAGTCAAGGCTGAGCTGCACTCTGTCTCCTGTTTTTCCTTTTGCTGGAAGAGTTTGTGTCTGGAGGTCACTAGAAGGTGAGTCTAACAACCATATAGGGCAGACAGACACCTGCGAGGCACTGGAGATAACAGCTGACAATGTTATCAGTCAGGTATTACAGACACTAACATTTTTAAAGGACAGACTGTGTCTGTATGCATACCATAAATACAAACATTTTCTCTCAGAAAGTGGAAGCTAGCACACAAGGCTAGTTAGCTTAGGTTGCTAACGGTAGCACTGATTCCCACCAGATGTTGTTTGGTTCATGTTATCTCAACACCACGTCCTGCATTATAGAAAGGAGGGGCTCTAGTTAGAGTCAGTTGTCTATTTCATGAGTCTCGTATTAAACTCATATTATGGGATGTCCTGTAACCTCAGCGGAGTCCAGGTGGAGCAACATGTGGAGGTGTGTCGTCTTTCGAATGATGTATTTTCTCGTAATAAGTAAGTCAACAGTTTTACGACAAACTGAGACTTTCTTGACTTGCAAAATTATCTTTTAAATTGACAAACATCATCTGTGTGATTCATGGCGCAATTCAAACGGGATTAAAAAACTATTTGTCTCTCGCCGTTGACTACTGTACATATTTTTTCCTAAATAAGGTCCCATTGGTCCACCGTAAGGGGCGAGACTTTGCCTCTCTATCATATCAGTAAATATACTGTATACACATTAAAGGTCTTCTTTTTGGCAATTACAGATTTTGACCAAATAAATACACAAAAAAAGGCAAAAAAAACATCAAGAATACATGCTGATGTCTTTCTGTTTATGTTTGGATTTATGTTTATGTTTCCAGGTTGTCCGTCTGTCCATCCCATCGTCGTGAATGTGATATCTCAGGAATGCCTGGAGGGAATTTCACATCTTTTCTACATTTTACATCTGGCACAAACGTCCACTTGGACTCAAGGATGAACAAATAGATGGTCAAAGGTCACTGTGACCTCGTGGCCGACCCATTCTCGTGATATCTCAGGAACGCCTTGAGCAAATTTCTTCAAAGTTGGCAAGAAGGTCCACTTGGACTCAAGGATGAACTGATTAGATTTTTGGTGGTTAAAGTTCAAAGGTCAAAATGACCTCACATAACACGTTTTTGGCCATAACTCAAGAATTCATATGCTGATTATGACAATTTCACACAAACGTCTAACAGTATAAATTGATGAAGTGATGATATTTTGGATAGACATGGATGTAAACTGCAACTTGACTTGTTGGTGGAGGCGTATAACCGCGAGGCGGTAATTCTAGTTTTTGTTTTTAAATTTCAATTCAACTTTAAGTTTGTCAGTTACCGATCAATAATGAAACGATTTTAGTGACGTCTCTCTAGGTAATGCTCACAGAAACAATAACCCACCAGTTTTTGTGCTTATTGGAGTTTCCTGAAGACAAACAAATCCCCTTAAAATCATCACATGTAAGAGTGTGTCAGTGGGAGCTGATGAAGCTGATATCATCCCAAATTAAACAGTGGAGCACAAGTCAAGATGGGAGGTGAAATCTGCCAGAGCATTAGCATGATCTATGATTGGACTGGTGGAAGGACACAGTACATTTCCACAGAATGAATAGATTTGTTGAGTCTATTAATGACCTTCTATTCTCAACCTTTTTCTCTATTATCTGAACCGCACAGCACCATCCATAATTCGGCCAATTCCGATCTTATAAATCATTGTTCCTATCCCCATCTTTGCTCTATCATGACAATTAGGCTCAATGCTAGGATTCGTGTTTGCTAAATCCAGATTAACTCATCCCACCTCTGTATCTATAGAACATATGAGGAGGATTAATGGATACAATGCGTTCCATTATATTTGAGACTGTCTAGTGTCAGAAGGAATTAACATTATTGAGACCTTAATCGCTGCAGTCAGTCCTAATGCTACACTTTTACCAACCTTGACATTATAAAGAATTAACTTCCCTTTGCAAGTATTACTCCAGCCATGCCCTAAAATAGCTAAACACAATGATATACAGTCCAGTACTGGATAAAGTAGTCAGTGAGCATGCTGCTTGCAGATTTGACTCTGTGTGTATGTAAAGATAATGACACCTTCCTTTGGGGATCTCCCCTGCAGCCCCCCATGCATCCGACTGCAGAGGTCACCACTTATTGGCCTATTCATTAAGGCGGACGGGGGCAGAAGTCTCGGAGAAGGTCTCCACTTCCAAAGTAACTCTGCGGCTCAGACCTCATTTGCAACCAGACAAGCCTATTGTAACAGCAAATAAAACAATATTGATTTTGCAAGTGGCAACGGGGCTGTGCATCTTATTGATCAGGATCAAGCACTTATCACTCTCCAGACCCAGAGTGTGCCAATGTTAAGCGCAGGTCTCAGGTCTTAATTACGACGGTGGCCTCTACATGCTTCCTGCCTAATGATGCTTCAGTAACACTGCTGCGTTTGACCTTCCCCATCAGCGAAGCAGACGAGGGTGCTCTTCCTCTTACAGTACACAGGATAACATTTTACTGTTCAATCATTTCATAAACTGAACTGACCTGTGTTTGACCTATATGTTGCATACTGTTGTTATTTAATCTTGTGTGTCTCTCCTTGGTGTCATATCTACTTTCACTGTTGAGCTAGAGATCCAGAGATAGCTGAGAGCAGCCGAGGTGTCTGGGTGACCTCGTGCACAAAGTGACTCCTGTGTCAAAGAAAGGTTACAGTTCCTACATCACATGTTTGACTTACTGCCAGTCAAGGTGGTGGAAAATAAGTACATTTACTCAAGCACTGTACTGAAGTACAATTGCTACTAAAATATGATGTTTATACTTGTACTGCACTACATTTCAGAGACAAATATTGTACTTTTACTGCAGTACATTTAGCTCAAATTAGTTCTGTGACTAGCTACAATGTTAAAATGCTACTTATGTGTTAATGCATCAGTAATGATATTCAAATAATGTCATATAATGTGTAATCTGTGTGTGTGTGTGTGTGTGTGTATATATATATTAGGAATGTCAATTGATTGAAATATTTAATTGCGATTAAATTGCAATTTTTTTATCTGTTCAAAATGTACCTTAAAGGGAGATTTGTCAAGTATAATACTCTTATCATTTACCATATACTGTATACATATATATATAATTGACACGTCACGTGTTGCTAAACACTCGTAGGAAAAGTTGTCCTGAGCGTCATGAAAAAAAGGGAAATTCGTCTCTATGTACACGAATCAAATAGATTAAATTTCATGACTATTTCACAAACTGCTGTGAGATTGTGTTGCATATTAAGACTTTATTGGTAAGATAAAGTCCTTGTTTGTTTTTGGGGATGGTTGACTAAAACAATACTACATCATATTACCAGACATATCCTTTAAAATGTAAAATAAAAAATAAATGAATATGTCAATTTGATGATATCAGGAAGGCCTTTGGAACAGATTGCTGACACTCTTTCTCCGCGAGTGTTTTGCCTCTATAAGAGGCTGGAAAGTGCTGCTGTGTCAACTCAACAGTGACTATTCATGCAAGATAAATCAAGTTGTTTGCACGCTGTGGTTATCAACTTGTTGTGTTAGACGCTCTAACAGGAGGCTCCGTGACTCATCTCACTTAAGTTCAACTCCACCTCTAAGTCTGCTGTGGCTGAAACCTTGGCAGATGATCACCCCACAAACATAATGATAAAAATAAAATGCAATCATCCTTTAATAGACACTTTACGCCATTACACATACAAACTCACTGTAGCTTAGGGTAATGAAATGCACCTTTTGCATATGCATTTATGTTATCTGCCTCGGAGGTGGTTTTGATTCTCGGAGATGTCATGCTGTCTGAAAGATGCACTGCATTATGGAATAAAATAAACCATTCAAAAACTCATGAATATATTTACTCAGCCCTGCCAGGTCAACAAACCTTGATAAGACCATGAAAGAAACAAACATACTGCGTGCACAGCCAACCATAATGTGCAGTGAGTAGAATATATTCCTAATAAATCGATGTATTAGACATGGTTAAGATGTTCCCTAACGGCGTATTCAATGTGACAGCAATGGGTTTTCACAAGTACAGCTCCATTTTTTTCTCTGCATGTCTCAACATGTTTGGATAGGAAAAGATTTGGCCTCTATCTGTAAGGATTTATAAAGCAGTACTGCCTGAATGTACCGGGGATCTCGGTCATAGATTAGCAGGCTAAGAGGGAGCATTGCCACTCAAGGTTCTGCTGTCAATCGTTGAATCTCAGTACTAGGTCAATCAATGGTTCCTCCTCTCTCTCTCTCTCCATCTCTCTTCTTCCCCCTCTTTCTTTCTCTCTCTCTCTTTCCAGTGATCTTCTCAGATCAGTGGAGGAGGGAGAAAAATCAATGGAGTAAAGTAATCACTTGGCGGAAGATACAGCGAAGGCCCGAGGCCCGCCCAGCTACCTGAGTTCCATTTCACGCATCAGCAGCTGCAACACAAACACACAGCGCCAGCCTGTACTCCCATCTTAAACAACACGAGCAGCCCGACGCTCCACACCCCTTGTGACCTATTCCTCCCCAGAGGAAACTCCCAGATTGCACTGCAGCACACCGCCACTGTCTACCCAATAGCTGGCTATTGATCTGCAGTCCTACACACTCAGGCTCTGACAGCACTGGCCGGACCACATTTCCAAAATGCCAGAGTGGCAAAAATATGACATCATCGGTTAGCGTGTATGGAGAAAATGACGTGGCGAGCCCACGCTGCCCCTGTTCAATAATAATAATAGAGAGCTACAGGAATGAGTCCTAAAACCCGGATATTAGTCAGCATTTCACCACCTCCTGTTCCCTCGTCTGGAAGTCAACGGGTTTATTGAATGTGTTTTCAGTTAGAAGTCTGAAATAAGGTCTGTGGTTAACACAAGCTGAAGAGATTTTAACGTTTTGTTCTACGACATAAAATACATCAATAAATATCCCACTGGTGAATTTTTAACCCTTTATGTGTCTTTAAAAAGATGGTCGCTAACAAGTGGCTAAACGAGACGACTAAACGTCATCACGCCGACTCGTCCTCCTTTACAGCCTCGTTGTGTTTATACTCACGCTCATGTGACCGCGGTGGAGTTGGTTTATAGCCTAATGTTAGCTTTCTACTTCTGCTGATCGCATTCACACTTCAAAAATCACAAAACAGTGGAGATTATCTTTAGCTGAACAAAACGTGTCAGTATCATAAATATGTGTTTGCCACAGAGCTGATTATCTGCAATAATGGAAAACCCAATGGAACAATCTCACTGGCTTTTTGTGGAGGGAACCAGGGAGATGATCACTTCCTGTTAGTGGAGGGAACCAGGGAGATGATCACTTCCTGTTAGAGGAGGGAACCAGGGAGATGATCACTTCCTGTTAGTGGAGGGAACCAGAGAGATGATCACTTCCTGTTAGTGGAGGGAACCAGGGAGATGATCACTTCCTGTTAGCAGAGGGAACCAGGGAGATGATCACTTCCTGTTAGTGGAGGGAACCAGGGAGATGATCACTTCCTGTTAGAGGAGGGAACCAGGGAGATGATCACTTCCTGTTAGTGGAGGGAACCAGGGAGATGATCACTTCCTGTTAGTGGAGGGAACCAGGGAGATGATCACTTCCTGTTAGTGGAGGGAACCAGGGAGATGATCACTTCCTGTTAGTGGAGGGAACCAGGGAGATGATCACTTCCTGTTAGTGGAGGGAACCAGAGAGATGATCACTTCCTGTTAGAGGAGGGAACCAGGGAGATGATCACTTCCTGTTAGTGGAGGGAACCAGGGAGATGATCACTTCCTGGTTGGCCTACAGCAATACGTCATCCCTGGGGCGCTCTATAAAGGGTTAGGGTTAGCTTCTATAGTTTAGGGTTAGTTTCTATAGTTTAGGGTTAGGGTTAGGGTTAGTTTCTATAGTTTAGGGTTAGTTTCTATAGTTTAGGGTTAGTCTCTAGGGTTAGGTTAGTGAGAGATATCTCGATGACTCCCCCTGCTTCGTCCATCGACTGGGCAGTTTAACTGGGGAGCCAAAGGCAAGACACTGGCCGGCGCATGTTATCAGGGGTTAGGAGGTTAGCTTCTATAGTTTAGGGTTAGGGTTAGCTTCTATAGTTTAGGGTTAGCTTCTATAGTTTAGGGTTAGCTTCTATAGTTTAGGGTTAGCTTCTATAGTTTAGGGTTAGTTTCTATAGTTTAGGGTTAGGGTTAGGGTTAGTTTCTATAGTTTAGGGTTAGCTTCTATAGTTTAGGGTTAGCTTCTATAGTTTAGGGTTAGCTTCTATAGTTTAGGGTTAGTTTCTATAGTTTAGGGTTAGGGTTAGTTCTATAGTTTAGGGTTAGGGTTAGTTCTATAGTTTAGGGTTAGGGTTAGTTTCTATAGTTTATGGTTAGTTTCTATAGTTTAGGGTTAGGGTTAGGGTTAGTTCTATAGTTTAGGGTTAGGGTTAGTTTCTATAGTTTAGGGTTAACTTCTATAGTTTAGGGTTAGTTTCTATAGTTTAGGGTTAGTTTCTATAGTTTAGGGTTAGGGTTAGTTCTATAGTTTAGGGTTAGGGTTAGTTTCTATAGTTTATGGTTAGTTTCTATAGTTTAGGGTTAGGGTTAGTTTCTATAGTTTAGGGTTAACTTCTATAGTTTAGGGTTAGTTTCTATAGTTTATGGTTAGTTTCTATAGTTTATGGTTAGGGTTAGTTTCTATAGTTTATGGTTAGTTTCTATAGTTTAGGGTTAGGGTTAGTTCTATAGTTTAGGGTTAGGGTTAGTTCTATAGTTTAGGGTTAGGGTTAGTTTCTATAGTTTATGGTTAGTTTCTATAGTTTAGGGTTAGTTTCTATAGTTTATGGTTAGTTTCTATAGTTTAGGGTTAGTTTCTATAGTTTAGGGTTAGGGTTAGTTTCTATAGTTTATGGTTAGTTTCTATAGTTTAGGGTTAGTTTCTATAGTTTAGGGTTAGGGCTAGTTTCTATAGTTTATGGTTAGTTTCTATAGTTTAGGGTTAGTTTCTATAGTTTAGGGTTAGGGTTAGTTTCTATAGTTTATGGTTAGTTTCTATAGTTTATGGTTAGTTTCTATAGTTTAGGGTTAGGGTTAGTTTCTATAGTTTATGGTTAGTTTCTATAGTTTAGGGTTAGGGTTAGGGTTAGTTTCTATAGTTTAGGGTTAGCTTCTATAGTTTAGGGTTAGTTTCTATAGTTTAGGGTTAGGGTTAGTTTCTATAGTTTTACAGCTCCACGTCTACAAAATAGTGCATTTAATAAATGAAACAAAATGGCTCCGTTTGAATCGTGTCATTCACAGCGGAGTTGAGGAGTCTCTGGCATGTTGATGATGCTGCAAAGCTAGTTAAACTTTTATCCCTTTTGTCGAGTATTTCTTCCACTCACTTATACGAATGATTCGACCTCTGACCCCGCTCTCTCTGGCTAACATTTGGTGCAGCCTTCACCGTATGCCTGCTATTACCTTTGGCTGGCTTGAGAGGAGAGTGGGTGGAGGGTCACAGTGGGTGGCAGGGAGAAGGAGCCATGGGTGGGTATTTGTTTAACAATTCTAAAATGCAAATGACTGTATACACGGAAGAGCTGCTGTACTAACAAAGGACCTAAGGGAGAGGTCAGCAGTGTTTCAGAAGGGTCAGGCAAAGGAGGGATGGCCGCCGCATTAAATCCTAACCAGACAGATTTCAGCATGTCCCCGGGTCTCAGCACCCATGTTGTTTATGTATGGGGTCAATACGGGCCAGTCATTTCTGGTGGGGTTATACATTTTAAGCTAGCCTTGTTCAGCTTTAGTAGCTTTATTAGTTTGCATAGTCGAGCAGAGGAGAGGGTACCGCAGCTGTGAACTGTGAAGAGGTTATGTTTTGGAAGAGAGTTAATATACTTATCAGACATGGTAAAATATTGCTTTGAGGAAGAGAATAAATATTCAATAGTTGGTCTAAGAAGTGGGATGAAAAGGGCATTTAAGATATTAGATGCAAATTCAAATACTGAATTTAAATGGCATGTACGAAAACAATCAGATTTAAGAGGAGCTAAAGAATATTGGTTGATGTGTGAGGAAAAGAGTGAACCGTTGTTCACTTTATATATTAAAACAGCATGCCAGGGTTCCACTTTCAATATTGGATACATATTTATTTAATCTGGGAATACTCTATATTTTATATCCTATATTTTATATTTTTATATTTTTGTTTTCATCAACAAATCTTATGAAAAGAGTGAGACCAACATCGAATTGATCCTACTAAGTATTACCTTTGTATCCAAAGTCTGATATACCTTATTCCTCTGTTCCATTAGTGCTCCATTATTTTCAAAAAACGATTAAATACTCATCAGTGAGACACACCGTTGAGCTATATGTGACATGTTCCTTTTTTTTTACCATGAAAATAGCCATTGTAGTTTGTTTTAAGTCCATTCCACTTACACTGTCTTAAATACTTACTACGAGCCTACGAGCAATCCGAATCCATGGCTGAAAACCGTCCTCAACAAAGTTATATATTAGTGTTCTCATCAGTAGAGCAACTAGCATGTCAAATCTAGAATTTTTCCAGCTTTATACTTTAACGGATGACATTTTGTCACTTCTCAAGTCTACTAAAGCAACCAAAATGAACTTCTCTTCTGATTTGGTGGTTAAAGGCTTGCAGTGGATACCAGCATGGCAGCGTGTCTTGAAATTCTATGCTAATTGTGTGGAACAGAAAAAAGTCCCCAATGTTGTCAGTTTATTTATTGACTTTTTGTTTTGCTAAATGTTGCTCTCTTCCTTAGATGTTCATGCACTGCTTTCAGGTTTTATTCTTTTTGTTGGAAGTATGGTCATTTACTGAGGACAAGCTGAACTGCTGCCTAATTGTTCACATTTGTTAAGTCCCTGTGACCAGAGACAGCTCCTTTATGCCACAGGCTAATGCACATCTTGATCAGGCTCACTCAGTTTAAGTAAGGAGTTTGTATAGCCTCCATTAAACCTGACATATATCAAAGCAAGACACCATCTGCTGTGATGTTTTTGTGAGAGTGCTTCCTCAATCTCCCCCCGCTTTGGCACCCGCATGGAAAATATTTTCTCTCCGTGAAGTAAGCTTTGAGAATTCTTCAGCCTGTAGTGTCTCTAATAACCTCTTACTGTATGCAGGTTTAGAGCAGGTGTATAGTTATATTCTCTGCTGTCTACTCAGAGAGACTTCGCTAAACATTTCGCCAAAACATGCTTCAACCATGTCAGGCAGCGTTGAGAGCGGCGTGGCCTAGCGCTGCTGGAACATGGTCACCGTCAAGGCCGAGTCCCCAGGATGTTGACAGCGGAGAGATTACTCAGTGGCAAACTTTAGGCTTCTCCTTTAGCTTATAGGCAGAACATGTTCCTGAGTGGCGCAGGGTCACCCTGATCTCTGATGACTCTCCTCCTCCTCCCGCTCTCTCCCTCGCTCTCACTCTCCTTGCCTGTGTTTTTTTTTGTGATGTTATCTTTTCACTCTCCTCCCACTCACTGCTGTTCCCTGAAGCTGTCTCGGGGATGAACGCCTCATTGTTTTTGTCCTTGCACTGCTTCCCAAAGTATGTTTCTGGATGTGGATGTTGAGCAGCTTCACACTCTGTTTGACCTTTCTGTTTTTAATCAAGAAGGGGAGGTCATGTCTAGGCCAATTACACGTTATGCAATTATACACGTCACTTTGAATACGTCCAAATTCAGTTTCCTTCATGAGGTTTATTATTAGAGATGTTTTTTTCCCAGTTCATGACCTGTTTGTGTCCCTTTTCTCTTTGTAAAATGAAGACATGACCATGTTTACACTGGTCCATTTTACTGACCCTGTGATGGAGAGAGGCCCATATGACAAGTGGTAAGCACATTTAGGTTCAAAAAACATCTTTCTGCCACTCAAAGTAATTTTTTTTTATGTTCAAGGATTGATTAATGATTCTTGTGTCTAAACAGTTACAGACAAGTATGAGAAAATGTCACACGTGTTCGTGCTGAAGGAAGTTACAATATGACACTGTTCTGTTAGCATGATGTTAGCTGTAAACTGCTGGATGATCAGACCAACAATACGTCAGAGTAGGTTCTCATGACCACGCCCCCTTTTGGGGGAAAACAATCCCGTGTCCCTCATAGACGGTAACAGAGGAAACAGAAGAAGTTGAAACATGTCTCCAAACTTCTACTTTAAACAAACCGCTAATAGTAACAACGCTATGCTGAAGAGTTGCTGTGTAGCTGGTTGCACCAACAATAAATCCCAAAACATTGCTCTCTGATCTGTTCTCCTGTCTGTCGTTGAGCCAGTTGAGCCAGTCAGGACAGTCATATTTTGAAAACTGTTTATTTTCCATGTGATCGGTGAAACTATATGTTGATGTTTTAGTTGGAGACATTTCTATCATTCCTTTACTTTAATGATGCCTCAAGTAAAACCTGGCTCAACTCACCCCGCTCTCCCCTACTGTGTATAATATCAATAGTATTATGTGATGTATGACTTACAGAGCACCATATTGTTTTTGACAACTGCCAAGTTCCTAATCAGCCTTCCAGTTGTTCCATGTTCTCCGAAGCTGTCTAGCGCCACATGTTGAGGCGCTATCCATCTGTTTACCCAGGTTGTGTCTGTTTATTTTTTATTCCGATCATGCACGGCACCGGGTTTCACACAAATCAAATGCACCTTCAGATGTCGTTTCTCCGCAGGGGGCTGAGTGATCGAGGAGGAGACGCGGCGCCTCCTCATGAGGGCTCTAAAATTGATGTGCCCTTTTGGCTCTAGTGAGGGTGACCTTAAAAAATCAGAAACACTCAGCGAGCGGTACAGCCACCGTCTCACCGCTGATCAATCTCAACCCTCCACTCAGCTCTCCTCCACGCTATTCAGACTCCGGAGCAGTCAAATACCAAGTGCTCATGTGCTTAAATTCTTGTTATGTGCGGGCAGGTTGAGGGAATGCCACACAGCCGTGCAGTCAGATAGTGTTCGCTTTGTTGAATATTGAGTGAATGTCTTGTGCATAACTACATTGTGTCAGATAGTGAGACAGCCCTGATGGAAAAAGAAAGCTATTAGAAAGGATGTATGAAGTAGCAGATGGTCCCAGAATTCAAATGTGACAGGCCCGGACGCCGACTGACAAGCTACTGGTATCGTCAAGTATCGTCTCAGACTTGGTGAGGAAGAATTCTGGGAAAAAAAAGTCTGTCTGAAGCCAAAGGAAAGGATGCAATCAGATCTTTTATCAACGGTGGGCTCAGGAACAATTATCACACTTTGGCTGGCTTTGCATTTAGTTATTTGATAATTACTGTTGTCCCGGGAGATTTCTCATTAGCGTGTTGACCTTGGGGAGGTGCACGCACCATTGACATCTTAACTATAGACCGCAGCGTGCTTGCATAATGCACATGCAGGGACACTCTGATCGCATTGTCCGCTGAGAGCCAACTGGAGCGGAAAAGGCAGTGGAAGTTCAGGAAGCGTGGATAAAAAACTGAATGTGATGAAGTGCTGCAAGGGCAAGACGTCTTCAACGACCCCCCCCCCCCTTCTCTCGCCTCCACTCTAACCAACACACACACACACACACACACACACACACACACACACACACACACACACACACACACACACACACACGCTGGGATTTCAAACGCCAGGACACACATCCGTGCTCCCTGTAGCCCATTACCTCAACCTGCCTCTCCACCTCCCCCTGACCCTGTCATCCCATCTCCCCCCCTCCGACTCATTACTCCCTCACCACCTATCTGCCACCGCTCTCCACCTGTTCTCTCCCACTCGTCTTGTTCTCGCTCGCTCCCCGCAGGTCGGCTCTCTGTTGATGTCAAGGCAGGCGGCGTGGTGAGTAATTCTCCCAGTGATACCGGTCTCCTGACCTTTCATTGCACCTTAAGGAAAGAGGGATTTCTCTCCCTCCTCACCGGCCTCGCTCCTCATCGGCCGTGACGGCTCCCGATGCATTCTGGGGCCTGGCCCTGGACTGGGAGGAGGTCGGTGGGGGGGGGGCTGGTGCTGTCAGGACCCAGAGTGTCAGGCCTGACCCCCCCAGGTGGCCTACAGGCTGACAGCAGACAGACCTGCTATTTGTTGCCTGAAACACCTCTGAGGAAGATGTCAGGTGGCGTCACAGCTGCACATCACCCGTGGCCTCTCGATGCACTCCGCCTGCACGTTTATGAACAACCTCCATCCAAACACTGTACAGGTGACATGGATCACGTAGCTACAGTTGCCAACAGCAATGCCCTTATTTGGCGTGTGATCAGAAACCTTTTCCATCCTTAAAGAAACTGTATGTAACTTTTTAAACATATAAATCATTTTTTATTGCCAATGTGTGAACATGTTGTAACCTAACCTAAGAAATTAGATCTTCAGTGACCTTCTGGGTTTAACGTGAAGAACCCGGGAACGTTTTTACGGGAAAAAACTCCGGCCCAGGAGACCTAAACTCCGGTGTCTCCGCTTCTGACCACGGTCGAGGGTGAAGCAGGAAAAGTTAACACTAGGATCAACATCGGCCTTCTGGTCATGGAGGGACCTTCTTTTGGTAGCTAACACTACTGACAAGCATGTGAAATATATAATGTTATTACACGCCTGTGTTGAATACTCGATTCTGATTGGTCAATCACGGCGTTCTGCGGTCTGTTATTTCTGTATAGCAGACCGTTGCTATGTAGAACAGACCGTTGCTATGGGCGCAGCTCTGATGTCGGACTCTGGCGGACCGTTTTTGCGTCAAAATATTGATTTCTTCAGTAAGTAGCCGTGTAATAAGCGGGATAATGTACAGCTAGCGGGTCATTGTAGTGAAAGAATCCCCTTCAGGGCGATGCTGCATCGCCCTGAAGGGGATTCTTTCACTACAATGACCGGCTCGCTGTACATTATCCCTTACATATTGTGGTTTTAGCTGCTAATGTTGCTAACGTTAATCAACATGATGCCTGTCAATCACGTTCAGTCCCGTGTGCCGCCTCACTGTTTTGACCGTCTGCGTGGTGCATCGTGGTGATCGTCACTTGACTGGAGTCATAATCCTGTGTTTGGTCTGATCCGTCCTGACAGTCAGCACTGTGGTTCAGAACAGGGGGGGGGGGGGGGGGGGGGTTTCCTGTGTTCTGTGGTTTGCCTGGAGAGAAAGGTGTTTGATTTCCTCCCTAACAGCAGCATAACCGCCATAGAAAACACAGAGCCAGCGAACACATTTGATAACACGACATCACATGGAATGAAGAGACGAGATGAGAAAGCTGGAGTGGAAACATGGCGGTGCACAGGGAGCGACGGCAGTACGGTTCATACGGGGGTTAGAGCTGAGGAGTAACACTAAAATGAACCAGGACTTAATTTGAGATCCTGTCTATGTCCTCCCCTCCTTCTTCTAGCCTTCAAAGCCTCTTTTCTGCAGCTTCTCCTAATTTACACCAAGTCAGAAGAATGGGTAATTGCTGACCAGAAAACAGGTTTATTTTGCTATCCTATTAAAAGCACACATGGTGACGATGTCCTTCCTGTGCCGCCGTGCGATCAGAGGCAGCACTAATGCTCTCGGCTTCACACACTTGAATGCACACGTAGGGGTGGGAATCTCAAAATTAGAAGTGGGATCACACCGGTGGTATAACAAGCGTCAGTTCCTCTCTTTTAAGGAGGGTGTTGTACAAGCCTCTTGTTCAGGAGTCCTAATTTCCTCATGGTCCACAGTGACAAAGCCTTTGTCAGAGACTCGGGCTTTGTAGATATTCATGTGCCTGGGGAGAACATTTTTTTTATTATTATTATTCCAAACAATGGAGCTCACACAGGAACAGAAATGGGTCACAAATGGATTATCTATTTTGCGTTTGTTTGTTTTTTGACACCACTTTCATTGCGTTCTATATTTAGATGTTGTAAGGAAGCGTTTCATTATTGTGCCTTTGATAAAGTGCTGGCTGAGCGGTGCACGGACCGCTTTGAGTCATAACATGAAAACACACAAACTGGGTTTTACAGTGAAAAGTAAACTCCCTATATTCATGTCAGCCTGCTCAGGGCGAGATATCGACTGAAGGAAAGAGAACTATGTATATCTGGCCAAGTCTGTGCTGATCATTAAGAAAGCATTCAATACTTACTACCGTGTTACAAAGAGCTAATCGGCTCCTGTGAACACTTTCAGCCAAAAGATGGATTTCTATAATAGAGCTTTTGGAAATTGTGACCATATATCATGATGCTCTGTTCTTCCAGTGGGAGGTGGAGCATCACCAAACATACACACTCACACACATTATGTTCACTGGAACACAGTTTCTATTTTATTTTCTCTTATTAAGCTGTCACATTGTGTTTCACAAATATATAGACAATACAGGTCATCATTTAGCACCACACCATATTCATCATATCCAAAGTTAAATTAACTAAATATTACATCAAATACTGATAATACTGTATATGTGATGGAAGCTAAACCTGAAACAACTGAACAAAACATTGACATCATATGATGAACTTGTTAACAAACAGACCCCATACGGTATTATATTATTATTATTATTATTATTATAGAAAACACATGTGAGTTGTTGATCACAACACAAATGAGTTTGTCTATAACGCTACCTTTTAAAATGACATATCCAGCAGATGTAGAGTAATATTAGCATTCATTTAGAGTCGTGTTTCTGGTCGCTTGATGAATTTAAATCCAATATTCTCTCTCTTTTAGCTCTGTTTTGGGTCTCTACCAACTCCTGAGGGAAATATCTGTCTCTCTAGCTGCTAAATACTCCACTATGTTCACCAGCTAGTTGTTAACTGTGTCTGCTGCCTGAAAACAACATTATAGATCAATGAGAGTGAACCAGAACAGTAAAGTTGCTGGAAAACCAAAAGAATGAGCGTAAAGTCACCATGAAGCTCCGTAGTGCTGAGCTGAAGTCTCAGTGGCTACATCACTACGAGCAACTGCTTTAACAGTAAATATTATATATTATTATATATATTATATATTATATAGCCGCCCTAAAGCCTAAAGGATAATAAATATTAGTTTATTGAAGATACTGAAAAATAAGGGTAGTCTTTTCTGCTGAATGTAAAAGGATCAAATAATGTAATAGTAACAATATAATAACATGAATCAACATGGAGGAGAAACATGGAGGAGGAACATGGAGGAGCAACATGGATGAGAAACATGGAGGAGGAACATGGAGGAGCAACATGGAGGAGCCACATGGAGGAGAAACATGGAGGAGCAACATGGAGGACTCTGTGAAGAGGACCTGCTCCCTCTGGAGACATGAAGGACTAATTCTAAGATAACGGAAACACAATGATTTTTAGTTTCAGGTGATTATACACTGATGAAAACATCGTTATGAATATTATATTCCATTTCTATAGATCCCCCTAAATGCTACACACCGTTTCTTTTTAATTTAAAGTTCTGCTTGCTACAGCTTTATTTAATGGGTATTAGCCTGTAGGCTAACTGTAGGCTTCTTCCATTGTGATATGTTGGTACGCTCCCACTAAATGAGCACCAGCATCACAGTGTTTTGTCATCCGACAGCCATAACTCTTTGTATGGCTCTCACACACAGCGTGGGTAATTAGCCTGGCTGTCACCGCACCAGTGGGAATGAAAGGGCACCTCATGACCTCTGGGTCACGCTAGATCAAAGGTCACTTAAGGTCCAACGCTATGACCGGTGAGCACACATCATCTGCGCACGTAAGCTCACACAATGAAGCTCACACAGGTCCGCTGAGCCTCATTATATTTTCCAGCGTATCTTTGAGTTTAACGAGCTCCGGTGACACAGTAGATTATGTAAAAGAGGAGTAAACAGCAGCCTCTGAGAGGCGGAGACGAGGTCTGGCTGCCCTCTCCTCTTTGCTGCATTACTGTAAGGTTGAAGGGTGAGCGTTGCCCCGGGGACACGAGCCAGGAGACGGAGACGGGCTCACTGAGAGTGACATTTAAGATAGAAACCACATCAAGTGTGGCACCGCTGTGCCCCGTGGCGACCCTCCGCATGGAGACAATGTAGGCAGGATCTGACTGTAGCTCCAAAACGCAGTGGATCCCCCCCCCACACACACACACACACACACACACACACACACACACACACACACACACACACACACACACACACACACACACACACACACACACACACACACACACACACACACACACACACACACACACACACACACACACACACACACACACACACACAGACATATCTCTTACACATGTCAACTGCATCTCATGTCAAGTGACGGTAAACCAGATGTGCCACCTTCCAGATGTGGATGTGCTGTTGTTGCCTCGGGGCAGATTTAGCTGCATGAGATTTAAATGAAATGCACAATAAATGTTCTTACATTTTAGGGATATTCTATTTTTTATTGCATGTGGAGCATTAAGATGAGACACCCGAGGAAAAAACATTGTTCTTCATGCGCTGATGAATTTTGAGATTTGGGGCTATTTTGCTTCCGGAACATGTCGTCTTTCAGACTATAGAAAGAAAACATTATTCAGGTGTTTATTTTACTACTTTGTCTGTTTGCGACTGTAGATTTCTCCTAAATTCATCAAACGTTAGCATTAGCTAATGCCTTATTTGCATATTGAAACATAATTTTCAGAAAACTTAATGTCAGTAATCAGAATCAGTTTTATTATTTATTATATACATACATGGAATTTCACTGGTTTTATGCAGCTCTCTCAACATACTTACACAGAATAGAAATAACAGAATATATTAATATCAAAATTAAATTATATTAAACTAAATTCAATGTCTATTTACAAGTGTTCGGAACTGGGGAAGTTTCATGGTGATATCAATTAGTTATTTTTTTGCCCTACTCACCTGCATCCATATCTTTAAAGGCTGTTTTTTCTCCTCTGCAGGAGCACTTATATAAAACTAAATTCCATGTTGCTTTCCTTTCTATGTTCTGGAGGTTTTTATAGAGGGGTTTGTTCATATATCATTAATAGCCTGATTTATACAACATTTTATTCGTAAAAACATGGTGAAAATGAAATGAAAATTTCTGATTTATGGAGTGATAAAAAGCTAAAGATAAAGATAAAAACCTTTGACTTCAATATGTCAACAAAATGAAAGAATCATTTTGAACCTGGCTTCATCCAATAATTTCTGATCTGGAAATGAATGCAAATCAGCACATATTTAATAACATAATGTCTCATAAACATAACATTTCAGAAAACTTTTCATACAAAAAACAATTGCCTTAATGTAAGTAATCAACTGGGGAAGTTTCATGGTGATATCTCCTAGTTAAATCTTTTACCCTATTCACTGCTACATTTAAAATAATACGTCGTTGAGCCATATCTGAGCTAAATGTGCTCAGGATGAGCCGAGGATACTTACTGCACCAGCACCATTCAACAAAACAGGTTTCATATCATTCATCATTCATATAAACACGAGTTACAGTTGTTGGGTCGAGCTCTCTAAATCCAATTATCTCATTCAGACACGGCACGACGACCTTTGACTTAACATTCAAATGGTCCATTTCAGTAGAACTCTCAGAACCACAGCAGGCAGGAGAAATTGTTTTTCCTTTTGCGGAAAGCTTATCTTGAGCTGCACTATTATTTTATAAGAGATCTTTTTTGTGTCCTACATAAGTCATCAGAACTACAACTCCCAAGGAGAATGGAGATCAGATAGGGAGGTCCGGCTACAAGGACGGGGAAGCCATTTAAGGTTGACATTTCAGTCAACGCAGCAGATGCTGCCAATCTATCTTCCCTCGGCTCTATCTCCTGCCCTCCTTTTACATCCCTATCTCTTCCTCTCTCCGCCTCTCTCGCTCTCTTTCGCCTTTCTTTTGCTTTCCCCCTCTTTCTCATTTTGCTTCCCTCCCTCCACCATCCCCCGCTCGGTGACGTGCTGACGAGGCAGCGGGAGGAAGCGGTGTAATAAAAGGAAGAGCTAATGAAAGGTTGAGCGGGGTCAACGTACTCACATACCTTTGCCGGACAAGGGGAAGAGAGGTCATTTATTCCAAGGGGACAAACTGTTTCACTCTTTGACCAGGGGGTGTCAAAAGTTCAAAAGGTCGTAATAAAGGACACCGGGGTCGTAGCCTCTGGGCTGAGATTCTGAGCGTCCTGGGGTCAGAGGTCAGAGGTCAGCGCAGGAATGCGCAGTCGGGAGCAGGGTCAAAGGTGTGGTCTCCTTCCCCCGTTCGGATGAACATGTCTGAGTATTATTATAGTATCTGCGTTATTCCTGAGACTAGAGGTGAAACATCTCCTACACTAGCAGCAGGTATAACTGTGATTTAATATTATAATTACACACAGTGGAAGGCCTATAATGGGAGCTGATGAATCATATTATATTCACACTGTCAAAAGAAAAATTATGGCATTTAATTAAACTTTTCAAGGATAACTGTTGCTGCATTGTATGAAATTTATGCAAGTAATATAAGATCCCATGACACTCAAAATGTAGAGTCTTTCACACTGTAACTTATTACAAGACTGAAGTATATTCAATAATTTAAATAAACACATGTAGAATATTTAACATTATGGAAGATAAAGCTGAAAAAATGTCCATACATTTTTCATTGACATTACTAATAAGGAATATTGATATTAACAGTAAAATATCTAATGACAGGGGAGATGAGCTCAGAGACACTTTTTAAATCAGGAGGTGTGACGCTGCCATCTACAGGAGGAACATAAAACAAGCAGTGTAATGTCAGCTCTGCTGTACACCGACTGTACACTGACTGATTTATTTTCTTGAACCCAACGCATTTTTACGCTCCAAATTATTATTATTGTTATATTATTATTATAATAATCATCATCATAATAATGTGTTATTTATAGCATGCTTTTCATGAAACTCAAAGACACGTTACACAGTTAAAATGATCATAAATAAAGAAAACATAATATATAATGTATATATATAATACACTCATCAAAATTTAGGTATCTCAGCCTCTGCCGCTTCGATTTTGACCATTCTTTTTTTTTTTTAAATGATCCCTTGTAGGTCTCCACACTTTATGAAAGTGAAATGCAATGTAGCTGGAGTAGCCCTTTAATCACAAATATAGAAATGTAAGCTTTGATGAGCATTGATGTAAAATAAAATAAACCCTTGCTGCAGTAAACACAGAGATGGAAATGTACTGGTGGATAAATAAGTAGTAGCATCTTTGTTTCTTATTACCAGAGAAATATTGTCCTCATTCTCTGACCCAGTTCTGTAGCGGAGCTCAGATCACAACAACATGAAAGGTCGTCTTTATCTCTGGATGAGAGACAAAAAGACAGCGGGGCAGGAGAAGGTGTAGACCGGGACCGGGGAGGTTCAAGAAGAGATTAACATTGAACCTGACGTCAACAACAATTCTAACAATGTTGTTTTCAGAAGACTGAAAAGTAACGACTGTAATAAGAGGATTGCATTTAGAGATTTATGGGATCTGCAGAGTGAAACACAGGTATTTCCTGAAGTACCTCTACTTAGAGAACAGGTACATGTCTCTGCAGCTTCCCTCTACAAACACACAATCACTGTAATACTGGTAATCATGCTTTTGTCTGATAGATGGTTTCCAGTTTATTCAAGGAAATAATGTGATGTATTTGTTCTAGTGATGTTAAAGTTAACGCAATAACAAACTCATCACGCAAATTCATTTTAATGCCATTAACTTCTTTAACGCATCAACACTACTTGTGATTTTTAGGTTGTAGCGGCTCAGTTTTAAAGCTAGAGTGAAGATACTGGTATCATCTGAAACTAGAGAACCTGATGAATCCATCGGTACCAACCAGGTCAGAATAGCTGGTCATGAAGGAGGTTAAATAACGCTCCAAACGAAAAACTGTCATGTCCATTTCCAAAGGGGTCCCTTGACCTCTGACCTCCAGATCAGTGAATGTAAATGGGTTCTATGGGTACCCACGAGTCTCCCCTTTACAGACATGCCCACTTTATGATAATCACATGCAGTTTGGGGCAAGTCATAGTCAAGTCAGCACACTGACACACTGACAGCTGTTGTTGCCTGTTGGACTGCAGTTTGCCATGTTATGATCTGAGCATATTGTTTTATGCTAAATGCAGAACCTGTGAGGGTTTATGGACAATATCGATATCGATATTGATTTACAATAATAAATATATACATACATTTGCATAAGCAGCATATTTGTCCACTCCCATGTTGATAAGAGTATTAAATACTTGACAAATCTCCCTTTAAGGTTAATTTTGAACAGATAAAAAATGTGCGAATAATCGTGATTAACTATGGACAGTCATGTGATTAATCTCGATTAAATATTTTAATTGATTGACAGCCCTAATTTGTTCAAACTGTTAAATCCTTCCATACATTTAGAAACAATAGAAGGATTAAAAGTATTCCTGGACTGATTACAAACTTTGGCTTCAACAGACACGTGAAACACATTTGCTACCATGTGATAAAACCTCGTAGGACATTTGTATTATTTGTATTTGTCAGTCACCAGAAGTTTAACCTCACTTAGTGATTACTTAATCTCTATCAGGTCATTATCATAATCATTTCAGACACATGTCAAACAAAGGCGGCCTGTTATTGTCTTGTTGTCTCTTTGAGGCCGTGTTGGACAGCGACGGCTCACTGCATCTATTGGATTATGGGAGGGATTTGAAACTAGGATTAGGCCATTGGGATGTGGACAGCATGGGGGCTGTGTGAGCTTTAGCATCACGGGGGGGGGTGTGTTAGGGTGTTTGAGCGGGAGGGGGGGGTGTGTTAGGGTGTTTGAGCGGGAGGGGGGGGTGTGTTAGGGTGTTTGAGCGGGACGGTGGCGGTGTGTGAAAGTGTGTTTACGCATCCCAGAGGCCACAGGGTGTGCAGCTCGTCTCCACTTGGCTCCGTCGTCTCTTTGGCCTTCAAACATGAACCTGTTCTGCTTCACACTGGTAAGAGACACTCAGAACTGCTGTATTATGTGTATGTTAGCAGCTTGTTGAGTCCCTGCAGCCTCAGAAGAGCTGGTGAGCAGAGGAAACTCAGCGTGGCGCTGTGGGAGAGACTGGAGATGTTACTGTTGTTGACAAGGATCTGAAACGATCTCTCTTTAGATGTAGTCTTCCTGTGCTGTGCCTGCATTCGCTGCATTGGGATGACTATCAACTGTAAATATAATGTCCTCATATTAGTGTTATTGATCATTATATAATGGTATAATAATCCTGTTAACAGCTTTCTAACTCTGTCTAATCTAATCACAGTCAAAGTAGTGCAGAAGTACTATTTCTTGAATTTCTTATAAGTTAATGATTAAGAAAGGATGAAAATTCATCTGCTTGTAACAAAACTCAATAATGTGATAATTAATATAACAAGAAGAGAATCAATGCTCATTGAGTGTGGTGGAATGAAGACTTTCTCATGTGATTATCACACTGCAATGTGTCACAATGATCATGGTTTGTTGTTGGAAGTGATGACATTTACAGCTGTAACATGGCTGCACATGTTCAGTTTGATTTTATAGATGTTAATACAGCACCACAGACTCCTGATCACTTTGATTTTATAGATGTTAATACAGCACCACAGACTCCTGATCAGTTTGATCTTATAGATGTTAATACAGCACCACAGACTCCTGATCAGTTTGATCTTATAGATGTTAATACAGCACCACAGACTCCTGATCAGTTTGATCTTATAGATGTTAATACAGCACCACAGACTCCTGATCACTTTGATTTTATAGATGTTAATACAGCACCACAGACTCCTGATCAGTTTGATCTTATAGATGTTAATACAGCACCACAGACTCCTGATCACTTTGATTTTATAGATGTTAATACAGCACCACAGACTTTGCTCTCAGGTAAAGTCCTAAATCTATCAACACAAACAGTACAACATGTCATCAGCCTCATGGACTCAAACCTGTAATAACAACAGCATGAGATGATGTTCTGCTCAGCTGAACAAACCACAGATTCATGTCACTGGTTACATAACTGATCTAATTACTGACAGCTGGCAAAACTCTATAAATGCAATTTAATATGAGGAGGATATACAAAACATACAACCTGAAACACACACGCACGCACGCACACACACACACACACACACACACACACACACACACACACACACACACACACAGCTTACAGTGTCAGAGTCTTAGATGACTGAGCTTCTTACCCATCAATCCCACCCTATTCTGTACATAAACAAATAGCAGCTGATCCCACTGAACATGACATGAGGGACTCATTCACACAGGAGGAGCAGTTCAGATCAGAAGCAGAGTTTTTCATGAGTTTGGGTTGTAGAAATACTGAGGGTATGAGTCAGAAATCCCTCAGCAGAACCCCCAAACTCTCGACTCCTCTGGTTGTATAGAAGTCTATGAGAAAATGATCCTACTTCTCTCTTGATTTATTACCTCAGTAAACATTGTAAACATGAGTTTATGGTCTCAATCACTAGTTTCAAGTCTTCTTCAGTACAGCAGAGAACGAGATTTTGTTTAACTGAATGAGTGAACGCCCACAGTCGGCTGATGAAGCTGTAAGAGAGAAAGAATGAGGCATCAAAGTCTTCCTGAATGAACCTCTGCTAAGCTTCATTACTTCTCACACAATCCAGCATTTACTTCTCACATTCGACTAAATCAATGTGTTCATGGCAGACTGCTGACCTGCACTACCCTCAGACTGAGACAATTAAAAACAAAAGTGTGATGAATATTGATTGTACATGTCTGAGTGACCAGCTGTACATGCAGAATAATTACACCAGGCCATTAGAAGACAGTCTCGTCTCTCCCTGATCTAAAGCTTCTCATTGATTTTGTATTGTATAGTCGGTCAGATGATTGATTTCAGACTATTCCTCCTAACAACAGGATAAATTTAGTCTAAGAGTTTGAACGGAGCCAATCGCTGCGCTGTAGTATTTAAACAGACTGTTTCTTTTCTTCACAGGAGGGCTCCACAGAAAGCATATATGAACCACCATGCAGACAAACACTGAAGGACGTCCTGCCCCGGTGCCAGTGCAGCCCGTCTCTTCACAGGCGTACGCCTGAATGGGGAGGCTCAGATCCAGCCATCAGTTCTGTGAGTTTATTATCTTTATGTTTTATTCAGACCTGATCAAACACTGATGATACTCAGAGTGGACACTTTCTAAACATTCAAACCAATCTGAAACCGCTGACTTGTAACACTCCTTAGATCACTTACTGTACAATACTGTATTGTTGCAGGCCAACCAGGAAGTTAGCCTCGCCCTGGTTCCCTCCACTAACAGCCAATGGGATTGTTCCATTGGGTCAGATCTGGTGTGTGCTTGCTAGTCTGCTAACATGGCCTAATGTTGAGGTGTCACTAATGGAACCAAACTTGATCGCAGTGTAACTCATTTAATTGACAGCTGATTGACAAATAATCATTCTGTATCAGAAGGGGGCGGGAATCTGTGAATTTAAACAGGTTTACAAAGTGACTTTGTGTTATTAAATTCATGTACATATTCTTTGAACCTTTAGTGAGCACCTTTAGTGGAGACCTCCTGTTCCCATATTGTGTGTTGCTAGACTGCACAGCTGATGCAGGGACATGCAAAGGAAACAATACAATGATAATCTTCAGCCATCTACAGCGGCTCTTTGAACGGCAACATGTTCAAAATGACAATCCTAATGTTAAGCAGGTGTAGGCCTGATGTTTATCATGATCACCATCTTGGCGATCAGCATGTTGGATAATTATTTTTTTGTGTCATGCACGTACATGTGCCCAGATACAACATTTGTCAGACATGAACAAAACTTCTTAAATATAACATATATTGGAAGCAAGCTAACATTTGCCAAACATGAAGGAGATGCAGCCGAGGCTGATGGGAATGTCATTAGTTTTGCAGGTATTTGGTAACAAACTGAAGTATTAAAGGTCAAAGGTCAAAGTTTTGACCTGATGATGTCACTAGATGAAAAATTCATTATATTACAACTTCACCAAAGTGATTACAATTCCATCCAACTATTGTTGGGATATTTCACTCAAAACCACAACGTCATGGTGGCGCTAGAGGAAAAGACAAGGGATCACCAACGGGATGAATCCCCTCAGCTTCCTGGAGATCTGGACCAAACCATCCAATAGTTGCTGAGATATTTCAGTCTGGACCAAAGAGTTGAATCGACCGACGGAGATACATTAGCAACATAGAGCCATGCTGCTAGCTGCTAGCCATGCTGCTAGCTGCTACCATGCTGCTAGCCGCTACCATGCTGCTAGCCGCTAGCCATGCTGCTAGCTGCTAGCTGCTACCCATGCTGCTAGCTGCTACCATGACTAGAAAGGGCTCAGCTAGTGCAGAGAACCCACACCTACAACAATACCAGTGTCCAGAGCAGTTCATTATTCCGATATATTTCTTTTCTTTCTGATTTGACTTTAAGTTGTGTCTGTCTTTGTTCCCCCGAGGACCGACCACAGAGCACAACAAAAGTAAAGAGGGATAATAGAAGGTATGTGACTTTTCTTAGTTCATTTTACACTTTAATATTTTTTAAGAGTGCAAAAAAAAAAGATTTAATTCGATTTTCAGTAGTTTTGTATTTCACTCATTAGAATCAACTTATTTAAAATATTATTATCATTTGTCATTTTAGGTCATGTGTGCCAACATCACCCTTGGACAATGAAACATTAGGTTGGTACAGAATGATCACAGTCACTGATGTATATTACACGTTGAACCTTTCTGTAAACACATATATACACATATATATATATATATATACATATACTGCCCCCCCCCCCCCCTTGTCTGTTGCAGATAGAGACATTCATTATTCCTGCTGGATGTCGTCAGGTGAAAGCACGGACTTCTCTCATCAAATGAAAGGTAAAGAAATACAGTGTGTCTACCTGAGCAAAACCAAAGTGCTTAGACTAGGAAACCACGGTCCACTGAAGAAACAGTCGTAGAATATCAGAGAATTTATTTTTATTTAGTTTATGACAGCTGAAGGATCGATGCTAATGATGTTTGTGTGTTTGACAATATATGAAAAAGGAGGAACTAAAGCATCATCTGACCTGTGTGGATTGATCCTACAGAGACGTGTAAAGCTTCCTGTCAGAGCAGCATGTTGACTAGAGATGACCGAGTGAAGGAGCTGAACTCTGACAGGACACAGACGGATCTACCAGCTCAGGTAAAAGCACATTACTGTCACTTTAGAGCAGGTTTAACGCCCCAGTAGAGCCACATTATGATGAATATCCATCCAGCATCCATAGAACTCTATATTCTCTAAATAAAAATCACATTTTGGATCGGAGACAGTGCATACAGAACAATACGGTAGATAAAACTGACATTTTTTACACTTCAAATGAGAAGATCTCATTGTTCACACGTGGACATAATCACTTTAGCACCACAAATGATAATTATTTGCAAAGCTGTTTAGTCTTTTGTAATCCTGCACCCACATGTGTGCCAGATGGGCACGAAGATACCGGACATACCTGGATGTGTGCACATGTTGGTACACATGAGGGAAAAGTCAGTTTATCTATCGTGCTCATCTTCCCCGCTCTGCTTATGTAACTGAGGAAAATACACATTACGTTCCCTAAAAAACAAAAACCTGAACGACAGGGGGGGGGGGGGGTCGCTACCGGGAAACTAACAGAAATAAACTGCACACAGAAATAATAATAATAATAAAAGGGTCCCTTGGGTTCTAAAAGGAGACTGAGAGAATATAACTCCCCACAGACGCCCACTAAAGCTACCAGAAATGACAGACCAACAAATGAAATGTAAGTTAGGAGTCACTGAGGGGGGGGGGCACAAAAGAGAAGTAGAGGCTAAAGATGTGCACACTCCAAATCAAAACCCCACAAAACACACAGAATCACACAACCCAACATAAAGCCAGAGAGCCAACTGAAGGTGTTGACCCTCTGCAGACACACAACCAACTGAGCAGCCAACCTGCTGATATAACCTCCCAGCAGGCTGATTATCACCAGCTGAGGGTGATCCCAGGTGATGAGCAAGGAGAGAGACAAACCTGCAGCCCACATCTGTCATGATCCCTCTGACCAGAACACTGATTAGATTACAATACAGCATGTAAAATGGATAACAAGGCCATATCAGTGCATAAAAGTACATTTCATGTTGTTTATGTGATATGGACGGAGGTTACATTGGGTAAAGAAACCTGAAGTAAACCTGAGGGAGGTCATTTGTATGTCAGCCAAATCAGATCCACGGTTGACTTTGATCTGCTTTATAATCTATAATCTCCTTTATAAAGCCCTTTTATATCTGCCTGAGTTCTTCAGAACACCTGGATTTTGTACTGTTTGGTGCTTTTCATGCCAGCAGCTGATACAGTAGTTGAGAGAAGGGACAGGACAGCAGAGAACAAATGATAAGGCCGTGCCAGTGTGATAAGATGACTTTCTGTTTGAGGATGGATTTAGAGGGAATACAGCACGTTTTCAAAGGTCTAGATCTGTCATCAGCTTAGTTGTTATGCCTTAACTAAAAGCACCAGTATGTAGCATGAAGCTTTAACAACATATTACAGCACAGTATAAAACATCAACAACCAAATCAGAACAAAACTGGCAAGTTATTGTATTTGATAAAATCTGTTTGGTATAACTACATTTTCATTAGTGTATAATCACCTGAAAATAAGAATGGTTGTGTTTCCGTTATCTTAGAATGAGTCCTTCATATCTTCATAGGGAGCAGGTCCTCTTCACAGAGTCCTCTCCGCAGAGTCCTCTCCGCAGAGTCCTCTCCACAGAGTCCTCTCCACAGAGTCCTCTCCACAGAGTCCTCTCCACAGAGTCCTCTCCACAGAGTCCTCTACACAGAGTCCTCTCCGCAGAGTCCTCTTCGCAGAGTCCTCTACACAGAGTCCTCTTCGCAGAGTCCTCTACACAGAGTCCTCTACACAGAGTCCTCTCCGCAGAGTCCTCTTCGCAGAGTCCTCTACACAGAGTCCTCTTCGCAGAGTCCTCTACACAGAGTCCTCTACACAGAGTCCTCTCCACAGAGTCCTCTACACAGAGTCCTCTCCGCAGAGTCCTCTCCGCAGAGTCCTCTACACAGAGTCCTCTCCGCAGAGTCCTCTTCACAGAGTCCTCTACGCAGAGTCCTCTCCGCAGAGTCCTCTCCACAGAGTCCTCTACACAGAGTCCTCTACACAGAGTCCTCTTCACAGAGTCCTCTTCACAGAGTCCTCTACACAGAGTCCTCTACACAGAGTCCTCTTCACAGAGTCCTCTACACAGAGTCCTCTTCACAGAGTCCTCTTCACAGAGTCCTCTCCACAGAGTCCTCTTCACAGAGTCCTCTTCACAGAGTCCTCTACACAGAGTCCTCTTCACAGAGTCCTCTACACAGAGTCCTCTTCACAGAGTCCTCTACACAGAGTCCTCTTCACAGAGTCCTCTTCACAGAGTCCTCTACACAGAGTCCTCTTCACAGAGTCCTCTACACAGAGTCCTCTACACAGAGTCCTCTTCACAGAGTCCTCTTCACAGAGTCCTCTTCACAGAGTCCTCTACACAGAGTCCTCTTCACAGAGTCCTCTTCACAGAGTCCTCTTCACAGAGTCCTCCATGTTCCTCCTCCATGTTCCTCCTCCATGTTCCTCCTCCATGTTCCTCCTCCATGTTCCTCCTCCATGTTCCTCCTCCATGTTCCTCCTCCATGTTCCTCCTCCATGTTCCTCCTCCATGTTGCTCCTCCATGTTCCTCCTCCATGTTCCTCCTCCATGTTCCTCCTCCATGTTCCTCCTCCATGTTGCTCCTCCATGTTGCTCCTCCATGTTGCTCCTCCATGTTGCTCCTCCATGTTCCTCCTCCATGTTCCTCCTCCAGGTTCCTCCTCCATGTTCCTCCTCCATGTTGCTCCTCCATGTTCCTCCTCCATGTTGCTCCTCCATGTTCCTCCTCCATGTTGCTCCTCCAGGTTCCTCCTCCATGTTCCTCCTCCATGTTCCTCCTCCATGTTGCTCCTCCATGTTCCTCCTCCATGTTGCTCCTCCATGTTGCTCCTCCATGTTGCTCCTCCATGTTGCTCCTCCATTTTTCTACAGTAGCCCAGAACGGACAAACCAAACTCTGGTTCTAGAGAGAGACTTTCATGTTTTTACAACCTGTTCTCACTCCTAACTCGTCTAACACCGTTGGGAACCAACACACAGCGGTATCCTTTAGCTACAGTTAGTGACGAACCAACCGGGCTTTCAACTCACTCCAATGTAAACCCACTGGTTTACTGCGTAAGTGACGTAGTATTGACAGCGTGAAAGTCAGCTAGGAGGAGGGACGGGTGGTGGACGGGTCAAACAAACAAAAGACTTTCAACCAGGAGACATACGTCATTAGTCACATGATTTGTTGGTATCGTCAATCCCGTGAGTCAAGTAAGTTGAGTCAGTGAAGTTAACGTCAACCATGACCGTTTCCTAACTCTAATGTAACGAACGTATACTGACACACCGTCCCTGTCCGTCCAGAAGTAACACTAGAGGGTTAGGGCACGCCGTGCGTCGGTCTCTGATGCCGAGGGGCGCTGACCAAGCGGCGGTATTTGACGAGTTGGGAGTGAGAATGTGTTGGTTTTTAAGTTATCTGAAGGCCAATCTGTGAAACTGTGCTAACGTGAGCCGCAGAGTGCTAAACAGTGGTACCGACTTCTGTTGCTCCTATAGTAGTGTTATTATAGTATGGATCTGAGAGAGGCGAACGGCGTTTAGCACTTGGCGACTCACGTTACCGCAGTCTTGGAAAGGGAGGAGTGAGCGACGGGTTACTCAGTTGAGTGCAATCTCCAACCACACAGAAGAAGAAGTCTAGTTTTCTCTCAGAACACTTGAATTACAATATGCTGAAAGGTTGTTAAGGGATTTTTACTAATTGATGCCAGAAACATTTTGCCTACCCCCCCTTTAATGCTGAATGTGTGTACACTGCTTCATGACAGGCTGGTGAAACTGCAGCTGACACAACAGAATCAATACACACCACAGGAAGACTAAAGAAGTTACAGAAGCTGGTGCAAACAAAGAAAGGACATCAGAGTGGAGCTGGAAGAAGGAAGAGGACATCTGAGAATAATGGTCAGTTCATGTGGATGATATTCTTAAACATTGAATCTGTAATCATTGACAGTAACTTCTCCTCATCTCCAGATCATCTGACAGATGTGCCGAGTAACAATAATCCGGTGCTAACCTGCATCGGCCTGGGGAGGAGAACAGAGAAGAAGCCCTCTGAAACTGCTGCATCACCACAGCAGCAGCAGCAACAGGCTAAAGATGTCCACGGTGATTCAGAACAGGACGGAGTTTGGAGCCCACGGCTTGGAAATTATCTGTGGAACCCGTTTGAGTGTCCGCAGCCTTGGACCCCCTTCTACCACAGCTGTCACCAACCTCAGCACGAGCTGCCGGTGTGTGCCGGCAACCTGTCGCTGCCCCGGACGACAGAATGGGATCGCTTTGAGAGTTTGATCCAGGAACTGGACAGCAAACAGTCTGATCTGTCTCCTCCAGAGAGGATCCTTTCCATCACGGATCTGCAGCTCTCACAAAACAAAGTAAGATATACTGTACCTCGATGTCATTACCGTCAGAAAAAAACACCACACAACCACAACAAAATCTAGTATACCTTTGACTTTTTGGGAAATCCGCTTCTTTTCTTTCTGGCAGAGAGTTAGATGAGAAGATAGATGCTCATATCTGTCTGTTAAATATGAAGCTAATAATAAGAGCTCAGCTCTAAAGTTCAATTAACACGTTATCTCTTACCAAAGGTGTGCTATTAGTATACTTCTTTTACACTTAAAACAAGACAGTATACTATCAGTTTACTTTTTATGTACTTATCAGAGATATACTTAACAAAAGTATACTTAAGTATACATGGCTCATACTGACAAGTATACAGAAACATCTAAGTATATTTTGCTTATAGGCCTATTTATACTTAATCCTTTGATGGTGTTACTTAAGCAAAGTAATTTAAAAAAAGTAATTGCAGATTGCCATGTTATGATTTGAGCATATTGTTTTATGCTAAATGCAGAACCTGTGAGGGTTTCTGGACAATATCTGTCATTGTTTTGTGTTGTTAATTGATTTATAATAATATATATATACATATATTTGCATAAAGCAGCATATTTGTGTTGATAAGAGTATTAAATACTTGACAAATCTTCCTTTAAGGTACATTTTGAACAGATAAAAATAATATGCGAGGAATTTGTGATTAATAACGATTAACTATCATCCGATTAATCACAATTAAATATTTTAATCGATTGACATCCCTAGCATTAATATGGCTGTTTCATATAATTGCAAATAGGAAACAATGCACTACAAATAGTTAATAAATCCATGTTTGGAAATTACATCAAGGACAATGGTATTTGTAGTTGCTCATCCGACTGCTTAGTGCATGACTGTGAGGCTCGGTTCACTAACGGTCAATGTTGGGAATGAGCCAAGAGTCCGTGTAACAGATGTTCTGAGGGCAGCGCTGAATGACCGCTAAACTGAAGCTAATGGCAAACAAGGAAGGAATGACTCAGTGCTCTCATACCGCCTCCCCTTAATGACGCTGATGTATTATTATAAAGAGAATACTTTATACATAAAAACAACAGTGAACTTCTCCCCACATCATACTGACATAATATCTTTTTTTACATATAAACACAGTAAATAATACAAGATCAGTGCAACATGATCACTCAAATACAAGCCACACTATTTGGACTCAGGATATAAAAAATCCACCCGATCTAAGAACTGTATTGCTGCCATGGTTTAACCTCAAATCATGAACAGAGAATAAACAAACTGTTTATGTTGTGGGGTCACAGGGAGAACACACACACACACACACACACACACACACACACACACACACACACACACACACACACACACACACACACACAGGCAGATAATGTGCCCATCTGTCACCAGAAAACACACATTTTAATCTCTCTTTTACCCAAACAGTTGACCAGATTTGAGAGATTTGAAGCCTGCAGACAGCCCTCGCCTTTAATGAAACCGTGGGATGATGGAAGCACTCCGGTAAGAGATCCAACCTCCTCCATCTGCCAGTTTGTCCATCTAGGAATTTTAACATCCTCCACACCACAACACACCAAATCAGATTTTAAGACAGAAAATGTACACCATGTATATTGTGGGGGAGCCGTCTATTTACAATGAGCTTTGTTTCTAAAGAAAAAGCAGGAACAGAACAGCGATCCATCCAAAGAGAGGCTGCAGAGGAGGGAGACGGAGAGCTCACCACATAGTGACAGGAAGCACGTCAAGGCCTCATCTGAGAAAACACTGACAGCCATCACTGTATGTCATGCACTCTACAAAGCTTATGTTAATACAAACAGTTTTAGGTTCATGGCACCCTGCGTTTGCCGCGGTTCACACCTAATGAAATAACATCTGTTACCAACCAGACAGCTGTCAGCCCAACACCTGCTCTGCCAGACTGCAAACTATCAATCAAACTATCGTTTGCCATTTTACAGATGGGGCTTTACACCAGACAGGGTTTTAAAATCAGCACTAAAAGTCCAGCAGAGACCGACAGATCCTACATACATGTGGATGTCACCTTATCTGGTTGACCTGGCTTAAAAATGACTACAGCTTTAAAACATGCGCTAACACAACAATATGAATATGGTGTATGAGCCACAGCTGGTGGGAGCAAGGCAACGAGGGAAGGAACTACATGCTGACATAGAGGCAGGCAGGGACAGTTATTATTATTATCATTATTATTATTATTATTATTATTATTATTATTATTATTAGTGCAGTGATTTATTCCCGAAAGAAAAGACACACATTAGTGTTGTCAAAGTTAACACAATAGTAACGTGTTAATGCAAATTTGTTTTAACGCCACTAATTTCATTAACGCATTAGTGCAACTTGTGATTTTTAGGTTGAAGCAGCTCAGTTATCATATTAAACTAGAAAATCTGATGAATCCATCGGTACCAACCAGGTCAGACTAGCTGGTCATGAAGGAGGTTAAATAACGCTCCAAACTTACGCTAAATTTTGTCGAGGAAAAACTGTCATGTCCATCTTCAAAGGGGTCCCTTGACCTCTGACCTCCAGATCAGTGAATGTAAATGGGTTCTATGGGTACCCACGAGTCTCCCCTTTACAGACATGCCCACTTTATGATAATCACATGCAGTTTGGGGCAAGTCATAGTGAAGTCAGCACACTGACACACTGACAGCTGTTGTTGCCTGTTGGGCTGCAGTTTGCCATGTTATGATCTGAGCATATTGTTTTATGCTAAATGCAGAACCTGTGAGGGTTTCTGGACTATATCTTTCATTGTTTTGTGTTGTTAATTGATTTATATATATATATATATATATTTGCATAAAGCAGCATATTTGTCCACTCCCATGTTGATAAGAGGATTAAATACTTGACAAATCTCCCTTTAAGGTACATTTTGAACAGATAAAAAATGTTTAATTTGCGATTAATCACGATTAACTATGGACAACCATGCGATTAATTGCAATTACATTTTTTAATGGATTGACAACCATAATTCCATTATTGTTACCAAACTGTGAATACTCAAAATGTTATGAAAGATTTCTAAAATTTATGGCTTGACTCCTCAAAAAGTTATTAAAGATATCATGAATATATTAGACTAGTCATAAATTATATATTTAATGTGATTCCCATCAAGCTCTTATGATAAAACTGTTTCCATAATATGACAGCTCACTGCTGGTTCACTGTGTTATATATGATATATATATACTGTATGTGATCAGTGTGGCTGGTTAAGTTGTCCTAGTGAGTGTTAAGACTATTTTTTTAATAAAAATGCAGGTGGTCCGTACTGTATGCAGTCTAGTCAAACAAATTATTTCATCTTACATTTTATAAGCTGCATACTGTACCTGTGCAGTTTAAGTGCAGCCTTCCCACAATCTTACACTTCAGAAACTGCAGACAGATACGGTCCATGGTGTTATAGTCTCTGTGCAGGAAGAGGAAGTAAAAAGCTGAACACAGGTAGCTGGGGATTATGCTCGCCACACACCTCCTGTAGGTCTCAGCTATAAAAAGCAGGGCAACTCTTGCAGGATTAAGTATTTTGCTTGCCAGAGGAGCTGCGTGTCCCAGCATAAACTGGGATATTGAGCTGCTCCGTCACATGAGGAATCAAACACGGCAGCTTTGGGCCCTGACTCAGCTTTCTGGTTGGTTAGCTTTCTCTTTTGTAGTGGAAGATAATGGATGACAGAGAACCAAACGCATATAAGGCAGAATACCAATATGACTTGTGGTGTTTTTACTGTGCAGAGTGGAAACACACAGAGAGATGAAGCAGAGAAGAGGAGGGTTGGTGGTGAGCGACCATTTAGTAAAGGACGCAGGCGGTCCAGTAACTCTCTGGAAAGCCTCTACAGCCTCAACAGTGGACAAAGCTCCTCAAGTAAGCACCTTCAGGCTCAGAGCCAAGTGTTCTCTTCACACCACAACCTGATGAATTATGCAACCCCTGCTTGTACATATCCTGTTACTCCCCATTTAGATGCACTAATTTGTAGAGCTACAATAACCTCTGACAAATCAAAAAAGCAATTCTCCACTCAGAGTTATTACTGACATGTGGATGAGTCATGTAGGATTGAACGCAGTAATTAGCTTGCCCTTTACTGAGCCCTTTTGTTGGTGTGCTGTTCTCCAGGTGGAGTCACCAGTGGGTCGGGCTGCTCCAGTAACAGAGACAGTCTGAGGCTGGAGGACGATCTATTGTACACAAGACAGCTCTGTGGCCGAGCTAAAGTCCATACAGACTTTGTGCCAAGTCCATATGACACCGAATCCCTCAAACTCAAGGTAAACAAGTATGGGAGGCCTGACTGTAGACTGTATTACTATATATGTACTGTATTATGTACTGTATTACTATATATGTACTGTATTATGTACTGTATTACTATATATGTACTGTATTATGTACTGTATTACTATATATGTACTGTATTATGTACTGTATTACTACATATGTACTGTATTATGTACTGTATTACTATATATATACTGTATATTCGACTGGAGCTGGACAGCTACAGGCTTTAGGATGACACTTTCAGGCCAATATCTTTAGGATCAGTCATGCTAGCTGCTTGGCTCTTGTTGGTCAGTCTGGTTGGTCCACCACTTTGGTCCAGACCTAAATAGACTTAACAACCATTTGATATATTACCATGAAACTTTGTATTGGTCCCCATGAATCCTGCTGACTTCAGTGATCCCCTAGACTTTTCCTCTGGCGCCACCATGAGATTGACATTTTACTGGCAAAAATCAAAAAAATCTTCTAATGTGCTGTCAATGCCAGTAGTGGGGGGACAAAATCCACAGTCCTCATTCTATGAAAATATATTTAAATATTTATCTGAAGCTAATAGGATGATTGAGCAGTCTGAGTCAAATCAAGTGGATATCTTCCAAAGTAATTACCATAAAATTCCCTCATGTGTTGGTGTTTCCTTGTTGAGCTGCAGTGGAGGGAGAGTAACAAAGAGAAACGGTGATGAAGGCCGACTGTTGCGTTGCCTCACATCGTCTTTGTCTTGGCCGACAAGTTGCATTTGAACACACGGCAGAGACTACAGCGGACGGCCAACTACCACGTACGTTCTGCGCCTGCGTGAGATGAAATAACTCTCCACACCAGCAGGCGGCGGTAGTCTGTATTCATCATACAAAAAGGGAAACAGGAAGACCGAGGACAGCGGATATAAAAGCTGTTGTTATGATGCGTACATGAAACAAAGCGACGTCTCTCTCACTCACCACTTAGCTTCATTCCAGATGTTCATGTCGCTGTGAAAATATCCGTGTGTTGGAACGATCAGATGAGATGAAGATGAACAATGAGAAGAGTCGTCTGTGTGACCTCTTGACTTTACTCGTTGACTTTCCTCACTTCCGTTTCTCTTCTCGTGCACTGATACGTTTAATCTGAACAGCCAATCAGAGTGATTTCTCTCACCGACGATCTCCGCCGCCGAGTCAACCTGCTGAATCGGTCAAAAAACCTCCGAAACCGGCAGAGTAGAGCCGACGGTGAGGGACACACCGCAAAAACTAGTCCAACAGACGCTCACCGATGACCCCAAACTGTCCGACGGCCGACCTTTATACTAAAAAGACTGTAACTTTGGAAGATACCTGCTTAATTTGTCTAATTAGCAGCTGAATGCTCAGAGTAGCTGCAGATAAACTTTTGAATGTGTTTTTGCATGATATGAGGACTGCGGATTTGGTCCCCCATCACTTACATTGGACAGGACGAATGATTACAACAAGCAAAACCTGTTTCAGTGCTAATATGGGCACCTGACTATTGTTGTAAGATAGATTTGAAAAAATGGTGAACCTGCCCTTTAAGTGAAATGACTGGACAAATATTGATGGATTAGCGTACAGTTTAGTCCCTCATCAAGGCCTCGCAGAGCCTCTAGTATTGCTGTAGACTCTTAGTGTTGATAATAAATGGCCAGTTTGTCTCAATATATCAGTCTTACTCTATTTCGTCTTAAAGGCGGCAACAGAAATATGAAAGCTATAAAGCATTTTGTTTAATGCATATTGAAGTTGTATTTGTGTGCATTGTATTGGTAGTAATAGTGTTTGTGTCTACCTGCCCAGTGAGTGCAGATGGAAAATAGCTGTAGCTAAATCTGGTACAAAGCATCTCTTCTCTGTCTATGAGTTTAATGTGTTTTGTAAGCCTACATGACCCAGTAAGATAAATGTAATTAAACTAAACTAAACTTTCATTCAGGTGGGAGATGTGATTGACATAATTGCCAAGCCCCCCATGGGAATATGGACGGGCATGCTGAACGGCAGAATGGGAAATTTCAAGTTCATTTATGTGGATGTGCTAACAGAGGAAACACAAAGCCACAGAGTGAAACTCAAATCAACTGTCCAGGAAGTGTTAAAGCGTCTCAGTATGGAGGTAATCAGAAAACAACAACCACCTTCCATATATGAGAGGATGTTCCTTCCCCCACTGAATGCTGCTTTAATTCCACTTGCTTCCCCAGGAGCATTTGTCGTCTCTCCAACTGAACGGTTACCGAACAGTAGACGACTTGATGAGGCTGAGGAAGCATCACCTGACGGTGCTGAATGTGACTGATCCAGAGCAACGGCATCGTCTGCTCGCCGCTGTCCACTCCCTGCAGCAACTGCACTGTGAGTAATGGGAAACACAAGAAAAGGTCATCCAAGGACAGACGCACATTTAATGACATGATAAAACTGGAAGAAATATCTGCAGAGACGTTTAGACACAGAAAGGGAAAGGGACAAGTGACATTGCACCTGAAGTAGATAAGACTGGGAGGGTATCCGGGCCACAGCTAAAGAGGTTAGGATAACAGGATAACCCCACAGAGTGTTACTGAGAATAGAGCAGGACACACCAGGATAGTAGCTGCAGACAGATAGGCCGTTGAGCCTTAATGCACAGGAATAATAGCTGTAAAGGATTACTTACTGCTCATCTATTCAAATGTGGGACAGCACATCCAACCAGCCCGTCTTCTCTGCTTCACAGCTGAGAGTCAGTCAGAGAACGAGGCCAATCGGGAGGTCGAGACCCCCGGCGAGAACATGAAGGCAGATATGAACAACTGCCCAAGAGACTCCGGCTGCCACATGCCATCTGACAGCTGTGGGGAGGACCTAGACCTTCCCTTTATCTCCGAGTATCCTCTACCAGCTGAGACGGCAGCTTCATGAGAAGAATCCAGTCTTTATAATGTCTCTTTTATTCCTTATGCTGCTGTTGAGATGACATGGGAATAAAAACAGCATCATTTCTCATTATGTACAATAACATGCCCATGCTGAGCCTTTACCCGCGGTAATTCTCAACTCCACTACTGTATGTGTGTCAAGATGTTCATTTGTTTCCTGAAATAAAAGATTTTATGAATCAGTTTTCTGTTTAGCAGAACTCCATTTTACTGTAGCCTATACCAGACATCTTAGTTTAGAATGTTAGCATGCTAACATTAGCTAATTAGCACTAAACACAAAGTACGGCGGAGGCTGCTGGGAATGTCATTAGTTCTGCAGGTATGTGGTCTTAAACCAAAGAATTAGACAAATCACTAGTTATATATGCAAGTTGTCCTGAGGAGAACATTGATGTTTGTAACAAATACTGTAGGAATCCATCCAATAGTTGTGGAGACATTTCACTCAAAACTACAAAATGTCAACTAGAGGAGAAGTCAGGTTCCTCTAGAGACCGTACAACAACAACTCCATCCAACAGTTGTTGAGATATTTCAGTCTGGACTAAAGTGGTGGACCGACCGACTGGCACTGCCACATAGAGCCACGCTAGACATTCTGGTTAGAAATTCACATTCATTTTTAATGACTTAACAACTAAGCATATTGGTAGGATGCATAGAAAAGCAACTGTTAAAGTAGCTCAGTTTTCTGACCCGTAAGAGTATTTACTTTAAGACCCTTAAACACAGAGCATTAAAATGTGTTTTGAGTAATCAGATCTCAATATGGACACTAGAGAAGAGTGTAAATGTAATCAGGTTAAATCATATCTAGATACAATCTGGATATGAGACACATTTTAATGTCAGGTGTTCAGAGGGTCTTAGATTTATTTGTTTCAAATCTTCCACAAAAACAAACTGCACATTTTTCAAAGAGAGAAGATCAGTTTTATTGAACAGTCAAAATGTCTAAAGGTGTAGCTGTAACTTCATACTGGTACGTCTGTTATTAAACTAAAAGACAAAAACAATATTCTATTCTATTCTATTCTACCAGTCCAAAAAGGCAGCCATGTGAAAGTTGGAAAATGTTTAATATGACTATATAGTAAATCAATCATGGCATGACAGAAAAGAGGCAAAAAAAGAGATTAGACTACACCTCCCCCCCCCCCCTTAAAAGAAGACATCAGTCATAATGATAATAAATGAAAACTGAAAATATACAATTGATATGTCCAAACCATTGAAAAAAGAATAAAAACAACTCATATTTACATCAGTTTATAATACAGAAGACTACACAGCTCATTCCCTCTGTTATAAAACAATACAACATTACAGCCTTTATTAGCTTTATTTATTAATTAAAGCTTTATTTATTAATTAGAACTGTTGAGAGACTGAATTTTATTCTCATGGTAGTCAAATGGATTTTTAGCCCAATCACCACATTTATCTGGTAATAATGTTGAATGAGTGGAAGTCATGTTTCTGCGTTGAAATGTTGTATGATGTTGTTTTAAAATTATAATTCAAACAAATGTTTTGAGAAATTCCAGTTCATCCTGGTCAGGGTTAGGGTTAGGGTCAGGGTCAGGGTCAGGGTTAGGGCTAGGGTTAGGGTTAGGGTCAGGGTTTAGGTTAGGGTTAGGGTTAGGGTTAGCTCTAGCCCTAACCCTAACGGGTCAGGGTCAGGGTCAGGGTCAGGGTTAGGGTTAGGGTCAGGGTCAGGGTCAGGGTTAGGGCTAGGGTTAGGGTTAGGGTCAGGGTTAGGGTTAGGGTTAGGGTTAGGGTTAGCTCTAGCCCTAACCCTAACGGGTCAGGGTCAGGGTCAGGGTCAGGGTTAGGGTTAGGGTTTAGGTTAGGGTTAGGGTTAGGGTTAGGGTTAGCTCTAGCCCTAACCCTAACGGGTCAGGGTCAGGGTCAGGGTCAGGGTTAGGGTTAGGGTTAGGGTTAGCTCTAGCCCTAACCCTAACGGGTCAGGGTCAGGGTCAGGGTCAGGGTTAGGGTTAGGGTTAGGGTTAGCTCTAGCCCTAACCCTAACGGGTCAGGAGAAAATAGCATTCAACAAGCCGAGACAAGTGATGAAAACATAGACACAAACCAGCCGTGTTTTCCCAGTGACGTTTTTTTTAACTTTTGCCCACAAATTTACTCTGAAAGTCAGAAAATGACTCAACTCAACTTTAAAGGTAAATGGTGAACTATTTTTGAGGAATGTGATTAAGACTGGCAGTCCTGTGCAGTATTATGGAAAAAAAATATGTACAAAATTATATTACATACATACAAATATTACATATAACTTGCACATAAGCAAGTGAAAAATGTGTCATTTAAAAAAACTAATGAATCAATATAGGCCAAATACTTTAGACAGGATTTGGTACCCAGGCTGTGATAACTTGTGGGGTACGTTTACTAGTAGATCGGTTTCCCTGCTCTGAAACTAACGTCCAGGCAGTAAAGCTCTGAAGTCAAACACCCATTTATTGAGGTTTATTTAGTGTGTTTTGTTCAGTGACTGAGGCCTCCATGAGAGTATGTGGCATAACCGTTGTCAGGATACAGAGAGAGCTCCTCTGAACTGTCGAGCCCATTGTTGAGTTCTGAAACAGAGGACAGAAACATGATTAAATGAACACATGTTATATATGTTCATATACTTCATTTAGCTGGAAAAGACTTATTTGGATTGCATTAACAGCTGGCATTTATATACTATCAATAGGTGCACTATTTATACTTCACTTAAACCATTCATGGAAGTATGGTAAAAGCCACCATGTGAAGAATTTAAAAATGTCCAACTTTGGCCCCCCCAAGTGGTAGTCTCATGAAACTGGCATTGCACTTCTTTGTTGGCTCCAGGTGTGAAAGTCACCAGGTCCTTCCCATTACTTACACTAGATAAATAAATATGTCATTAACCCCTTAAAGCTCTGACGGCCCGCTATTCTATCTTTCAGAGGTTGTAGCGGATCAGTTTTTTTTAATTTTTTAATTTTTTATTGATTATTGTACATGTAAAACCAGCTTCTAGATGTATCACCACCAACAACTGGAGATCACGATGAACTGTGGGATACACTTAGGTATTAGAAGGATTTATATGTTATATATATGTTAGATATATATTTATATTTATATTATAAGTGTGCATTAAGTGTGGGTTAAGGTAAATGATGAGGGACACACTTACCTACTACCTGGTGGTGTGTGAATGCACACTTAAAACTGCGTGTGGGTATTTGGACAGACCTCATCTTACAATGTGAAATACAGGTTAATAATGACTATGTGCTATAATAACGGCTAAATGCATGTAAGTCTCGTGGCTGTATTTCCACCTGGATTTTATACATGTTCGTTCTGTCCAGTTACAACCTGAAACATTTATTTCCAGGTGTGAATGTAGTCAAAGCTGCACCTGAGAATATGAGCTTCTCCTTCATGATGTTGAGGTCCCGACTGGACCGACGCGTCACGGCGCTCAACATAATCTGTTCTGGGTTATAGTGCTGCATCCCGCTCATCCTCCACCTGTTACAGCACACACACATACAAACATTACAAGCAAATGGAGGCAACGATTCCATGAAATCATGCAACTCAATAATTATGGTGACAGACTGGGCCTTTAAGACACGCACACACAATGAGTAATATATAGATAAACAAGAGGTAAAGAAGTAGAGGGAGAGAAAGGAAGGAATGGGCCTCGGGGTGTAGGACAGACAAGGAGGCAGAAACAAAGGCCAAGGCAGTCGCAGCAGTTACCTGATTATATGATAGCTGACAGATGCCAGGGGGCAGCGGAGGAAGGTTGCATGCAGATCAGGCAGAGCACAGGACAAAGTACAAATGTCAAAGGAGAAAGAGAGAAAGAGAGGACAGAGAGGACAGAGAGGACAAAAAGAGGTTATAGCACGGAGGAGAAACATGGAAACAGCCAGAAGACAAAAGACAGCAGGAAACAAAGACAAAGAATAGATCAGAATGAAGAAGGCTCAGCTCAGGTCCAGTTAGACTCAGTAGCTGGTTTAACACTGTGTAGTCACAGAAAGCCCTTCAGCAGATATGTGCTGCTCCTGCCAACATTTACAGAATATCTGATTGAAGACATACTTTAGAAAATTAATAATGAGCTAAAGAAAAACACATTTACTGTATTTCTACAGGACATTATGCCTAACTGAGTTCACTAAAGCAGATAAAATGTTATCTATAAAAGCAATAAGACCTCATGATTTTTAAAGGGTCAGTTCCCCCAAAAATAACAAAACAAAAATATTTGTATTCTGAAAACGTTCAATGAAAAGGTGAAACACTGGTTGAAACTAAACCAAACCTGCGATCACTGATTATTTATTGGGAACATACATATTTAAATTGATTGTAATGTACGATGTTGTATTATGTGATTTTCTATATGATGTGCTATTCTGTATTTTCTTTTTTATTTATCTTCTTTTTCTTAAAAGCCTAACCAGGGACAAGGTCTGCAAATTAGCTATGGCTAGAAGCTCTATATACGTTGCATCGGTTGCACTTTAATTAAGTGTAACAATGCCTATGTATTGTCCCTGTCAAATAAACTAATAAATAAAATAAATAAATAAATTTATCCAGGTTTGGAGATACGAGGGCTGATAATAACGCGTTAACGCAAATTCGTTTTAACGCCACTAATTTCTTTAACGTATTAACGCAACTTGTGATTTTTAGGCTGTAACGGGCTCGGTTCAAAAGTTAGAGTGAAGATATGGTATCATCTCAAACTATAAAGCCTGATGAATCCATCGGTACCAACCATGTCATACTAGCTATTCGTGAAGGAGGGTAAATAACGCTCCAAACTTACGCTCAATTTTGGCGAGGAAAAACTGTCATGGCCATTTTCAAAGGGGACGGTTGACCTCTGACCTCCAGATATGTGAATGTAAATGGGTTCTATGGGTACCCACGAGCCATCGGTGTGTGAATGAGTATGTAGATCAGATCCTGATGGGCAGGTTGGCTCCTTGGATGGCAGCCTCTGATATCAGTGTATGAATGTGGGTGTGTGAATGGGTGAATGCTGACATGTAGTCCATTTACCATGTAAGTACTTTAACTAAATTCAATGATGCATGAAAATAAATATGATCAGTGTTCCATAAATTTCTTTTTTTATGACAGCTGCTTGAAGGCTGTGTGCTGCAGTTAACTTTCAACATGATCACAGTCCAAACTGTACTTACTTCTGAAAACAGAAGATCCCTATGACTACGGCGAGGGAGACCAGATCTGAAGTGATCCAGATGAAGTCGTAAGCGTTCTGACTCTGCAAGAGAAGAAAAAAAGAGGAGTAGTTTCCAGTCAACGCCACCGGAGGTCACCATCAACATGCATGTCTCCTGAAGCCGACACCAGGCTCTGAGTAGACAGCTGCTCTGTGGTTCAGATCTGTGCCCTTGTCTCAGCCTGTTGTTCTCCAACACCACGCTGAGCTCCCTCATATCTCTCTACGTATTAGCCCTCGAGTCTTGCTGGGCCTCGTCAGTCTCTGTCCTCTCTCCTGCTGTCCTCTCGTCTCGCTGTGTGACCTTGTCTGTCTGTGTGTGTGAGTGTGTGTGTGTGTGTGTGTGTGTGTGTGTGTGTGTGTGTGTGTGTGTGTGTGTGTGTGTGTGTGTGTGTGTCAGATGAGAGGGAGAGGAGAGCTGTTTACCATGAGCCAGATGGGGTAAGGCACCTTTCGGAGGACTTGGGGGGCATCAGAGGACACAGAAGGCACCCCGATGCACCACAGGATGGAGTAGAGCCAAGGCTCGTTCACTGGGTAGACAGTCACACTCACATTACGGGCCAGATACTCCCTGGGGAGGAAAACACACATGTCAGCACTCAGCTCCTTCTACTCGCAGCACAGGAACTACTGTCACTTTAAATGTTGTGTGTATCAGATGCACTGTGAAACTGCAGTATTTCACCTAAAGATGCTAAAGTTCTGTGTCCATGATGAAGACGAAATATGTGTTTAAAGGACCATAACAGTGAATTAAACTGTTGAGATTATCCCTGTCTTCCTGTGAATACAAGTATGCTGATTATGCATTTTAACTAGGGCTGTGAATCGATTAAAATATTTAACCTCCATTAATCACATGATTGTCATAGTTAATCACGATTAATCGCAAATTAATGGCACATTTTTTTTATCTGTTCAAAATGTACCTTAAAGGGAGATTTGTCAAGTATTTAATCCTTTTATCAACATGGGAGGGGACAAATATGCTGCTTTATGCAAATGTATGTAGATATTTATTATGGTAAATTAATTAACAACACAAAACAATGACAGATATTGTCCAGAAACCCTCACAGGTTCTGCATTTAGCATAAAACAATATGCTCAGATCATAACATGGCAAACTGCAGCCAACAGGCAACAACAGCTTTCTCTTACCATTTGCCTGTTTGTCATTGTGTCATGTGACTTGTTGCCAGAAGACAACTGCAGAAACGTGAGTGAGAGTGGAGGAAGGAGTGCTGGTGTTGTCAGAGTTTGTTGTGTTGGACTACAGAAAGCGTAGCTTAGTGTTATCTAAAAGATTTACAATGTCATGGCTGAATATTTAGATGATTTCCACAATGTGGAGGCGACGCAACATTTCACATCGAGGCTTCTCTGAGCGAGACGCACATTAACAAACAGACCGGATCAAGAGAAAGGTAAGAAAAAGGTTTTATTTTATTTAGGCTCCTTTCCATAATGTTGTCAGATACTGATAATAACAATCTGAGTCTGTCAGCGGCAAAAACAAGAACTTTTAGTGGACGTAAACTGACGGTACCAGGTCGACCCAGATGATTACATCACAGCTGGTTTAGCAGCTGCAGCGTTCTCCCTCAGTACCGGACCAGTTTCAACAAGTCTTGTCCCCATTAGTCACTTAGACACAAAAACATGTTGGAAAATACAGAAGTTATCCTTTAATGTTGAAAATCGGTGGAGCTTCCCTTTAATATCTCTTTTGCTTCGGAGGAGATTTGACTTGAAATTGTTCCCATACTTGTTTCCATCCTTACTGTATCTTTTCCACATCCATTTAGCCAGCTGCAGCCAAGTCAATGTGCTGCAGCCAAGAAAGCATATTACTCGAACACGAACACAGACGGCATTTAATATCGGTCCAGAAATATGTCGGAGTTGTAGTAGAGTTCTCCTTTAATTTACTAAAAAGTAAATATCCAGATAATTTCCATGAGAAATAGGTCAAAATGACACATGAATTGTCCTTCTTCCTTTTTTCAGATAGTGTTGAAACAACAAACAAAGCTCCCTCAAATCTCCTTCATGGTTTTTCTGAGCTCTTTCCTACTGTAGTTGCCTAGCAGTTAGCCTAGCAGTTAGCAGTAGACGCTCTTACTGTATGTCTTTGTGGCTGGCCTTGCTGTAGTGGAGGGTCAGGCTCGTTATCCCCCTCTGTCTTATCTCCTCCACTGACAGCTTCTCATTAGCGGTCTGCTGAAGCCCTCGCACCCTCCCCCTGTCCGTGTCGGGGGTCCACGTCACCTGACACAAACACATATGACATGCACAGACGCTGGTCAGACAGAATGCTGTGTGCTTCATATACAGACATATTACACTTTTATGGTAAAAAAGGTGCTTCTTGTAGACTTCAGGCAGCCGTTTGCATCCATTTTCAGCTGAAAGAACAGTACCCTCTAGCAGTCCTGTAAATGTCCCACAGTATTCTCCATAGTGACACACAATATCAGCTGCCAATCTCAGTCACAGTTGTTTATGTACTCATGATTTACTGGGATTACAGTACTACAAGCAGCACCTTTTAAGTAATCAAAGGATTATTATGGAGGGGACCTACAGTCCTCACCCTCTTCTGGGAAATCCCCGCTTTCTGCACAGCCCACAGCGTGTCCATGAACCAGCTCCGGTAGCGCGGGTGCTCCGGTGGAGGCTTGTGGACGTTGAGCAGTGCAGAGCCGTTGGCCCTGGCCGTCAGACGCAGCATTTCCACCAGACTGCAAACCGTCTGGTTGCCTATTCTGCTCCGATCCCTCGCTGTCAGGTCTTCTACTGTCCAGTAGGGGTCACTCTGGGCACAGAGGAAAGCAACAGAGAGGCAGACACTGAGATGTAACATACAGTACGTTCTGTATAGAATAGCATAGAAATTAAGTACGCAGCTAATTTGTGCATTGCTTTATACTTTAGATATTAGACTTATATTGTTTATATCTTTCTGTCTTTGCATCAAATTTCTACTGAAAAAAAAAAAGATCACAGCATCTGCTCACTTATCTCCATTACAAATATTGTTATCTCCACCAGGTGTAAGCCGGTGGGGAGATCATGTGCTCGGATGTGTGTATCTGTCTGTCCATGGCTAATTTCGCCAACTACAGCCAGTCTGTTGCAGCATTGTCGTGGCTCAAAAACTGACATCTATAGAAAAGTTTGGTCTCATTTTGAACCGGAGCATCTGCAGAATAATAATAATTCCATACCCGATATGTTATGATCCACTTTGGAGGGGGGGGGGGGGGGGGGGGGGTTGAGATCTGCACTCTACTGAGCACACTTTTCTAGCTGTCTAAGGATTTGGTCACCTTCATCTTCAAAATTATACAGTATATCCCATAACCTCAAAAGATTTGCAGTGTTCTTTATTGGAGAAGCTAATTAATTTCTATTTCAACAAGTTTTACTGTTAAACCCAATTCCTTCTTGTATCTATTCTAAATACAATTTCACCACTATATAAAATAATTTAATTCATTCATTCATTGTCCTGCACACTTACTTACTACACTACATACTTGCATAATTCCTCCAGAACTGCCTTAAAACTGAAACATTTCATATTCCTGAAGGACTTTTTTGTGGTAACAGAATATGATGAATGAATGCATTTTATAGCTGTGAAGGAATCAGGGTGAGTCGAGGTGAAGTGGATGTCAGTACCTCCAAAAACCACTGGCCTGCGTTTAGAGAGCGAATCTCTGTCCAGTTGAAGAAAGAGGCATCCTCATATTGTCTGGCTGGGAAGACCTTAGTAACGTCTGTGGTTCGTCTCAACGTGCGGTCTCGCATAAGGAAGGGAACACCGTCCACACTGGAGGAGACAAAATGGTCAGCAAACGTTGCAACGTTAGAACTTCAATTATGATTTAGTATATACTTTGGTAAAAGGAAATATAATAATTATCTAATTATCTATCAAAACAGCAGCTCAGTGAAAAGCAGAGGTGGAATATGCTGTTAATCACTTTGAATGGCAATATTCATATTTTCATATAAACAACCTGCTGTGGGATATATATGTGGAACTTCAGATTAAATATAACTAACCTGGGATTAAAAATGTTCTTAATGTATGGTTAATAACCTGATGGAGACGTCTGCCTCCAGCGAGCTGGCTCCGTGCTGCAGCGCTCGGTTAAAGGACACCATGGTGTTTTCTGGAGCCAGCTAGAGCAGAGAGGAGACTACTGTCAGTCACTGTGTGTACACAACACACATCATGGGGAAGGGAGAGAGTTAGAAAAGAACATATAAAGGGACAGTGTGTAGGATTTAGTGGTTGGAGATGGCAACCAACTGAATACCACTCAGCTCGCCCGGAGAACTACGGTGGCCTTCAGGTAACGTACAAATGTGAAAGCTTCTCTGTAGAGCCGGTGTTTGGTTTGTCCGCTCTGGGCATGGATGGATTATAAGAAGCACTAACCCTAACCCGCAAAAACCCCAAGATGGTGTCTATTCATTCCAAAGAGAACTGCTCGCCTGGCGCATACGCCCAAAAACTTTTCTAGCTTCCGGACTTACTACGTTATGCGGCCCACAGAATTTGCGCAGTATTGTTTCTCCTGCTGGCCTTGCCCGCGAGCTCCCACTTAGCCATAGACTTTACATTGTGATGACGTCACAGATTTTTAAATCGCTCCCCCTCCATGGATCAAAAATTCAGGGCCGCAGGAGGATTTTTGCTGCAATACTGCGAGTGGCCCCTGAACAAAATTGGAGGCAAGGCTGAGCGGCGGCACCGTGTCAAAGAGTATCGAAGCAAGAGACGAAACTCAAAACTCTGAGAACAGCTGCTGCCGCCATTTTAGACTGAAAACCTTTATCATATTTATAATATTTTATTGTTCAACACAGGCCATTTCGGTAGAATATGACAATAGAATAGATATAATTTTGTTTTACTTTGTACGGCTCTTTGTAGGCGGACGTTTTACTGGCGTCCGGTAGTCGCTTTCAGTCCAAAATGGTGGAAGTGTAGCTTTGCTGCTGGGCGCTGATGTTGCAATGGAACGAAAAATTGACTTTCACTTCTTGGCGATATACGTTCTTTGACCGTATCCAGTTGTTATTGGACAGCCATGGTTCTGGGCTACTGTAGAAACATGGCGGTGCAACATGGGGACTCTGTGAAGAGGAGGCGCTCATATGTAGAATCTCTGATTGGTTGTTGTCCTCCGGTCTGCCATTAGGAGCACCGTAGGACACCGGAGGACACCAGAGGACACCGGAGGACACCAGAGGACACCGTTTTATAAAAATAAGTTTTTTAAATCATATTTGCTACAATCCTACCTACTGCTGCTTTAAGCCAACTTCAAATAACACACTAAAGTATCAATCTTAAAGTATTAGTCTTTGATGGTGTCAATGGTATTTCAGCTTTATTCAATCATCTGTTAGCAGGATGTGATCAGTCAGTGATAGTGTCCAAGTCTATGAAATCTCTGTCCATCACTGTGTAAGTACATATATGTTTATGAGTATTGACTTCATAGAACATAGTAATATCTGAATAATTGTGACAATAGGCTATACGTACGTATGTGATTTATTTAAAACCTCCATACAGCTGAGGTACATTGCAGAGAGGTGAAAGCCAGGTGTTTTTGTGTGTGTATCTGAGGATGTGTTGTACGTGTGTGTGTGTGTGTGTGTGTGTGTGTGTGTGTGTGTGTGTGTGTGTGTGTGTGTGTGTGTGTGTGTGCCTTTAGAGGGCAGGAAAACACAGCTCTGAACATCACTGTGCATTAGTTTACAGCTAGTCGTCTGGAACAGTATTTGCTTGCCCAGCTGTGAAATGACAGTTCAGTGTGCTCACTGAGCCTGATAGTAGGCTCAGGTTCTGGAGCTGGATCGCACTCTGCTGTGTTAAATATAGTGCAGTCATGCACACATTACTTAGGAACATGAAAGAATATCAATTGATCCATCAGCAGAATTGAAAAGGTGACACCTGACAGGTTCTCTCCTGAACAATGAACCGGATCAGACGCTGAGGTCTGATGAAGCACCGACTCACCATAGGAGCTCCCCGTCGACCGATGATGTCTGGTCGCGGTCTGAGGCTGTCGCGGTCCATGATGCAGGGGCAGGTGAATGTGAGCGGCGCCAAATAGACAGCCAGGACAATGACAGTGTAGACCAGCAACACCACCACCTGGAAATCTAAGAGGGAGGAGTAAGGGGGGTTTGTGAAAAGGGTAAGGGCCTTCCTCAAAAATATAAAATCATTTTACTCGATAGAACCTTGTAATGGTGAGGGAAACTATAGCTTTATTCATGATCCAATCATTAATATGATCTTCTCCAGTCCTCATCCCCATCTGACCGGCTGGGATCTTTCCACTTACTGGACTTCTGTCTGCGGACCACATATCCAGCTACCAACCAGCTGATAGCTGTGACTGTGGCCAGAGCTCCGATGTGCAGGAAAGGTGCCGTGGACTGGTAACAAACACACACATATACACTGGTGTTAATCGGTGGTCACTAATTAGAGGGAGTACAACTTTGAGGACATGTGGACAATAAATAAATATGTCAGAAATAGGTAATAGTGTAATGATCAGAGCTCTTTCTTAGTGCGTTACAGGACAAATAGAGGAAATAAGATTTTGTCTGTCCTTAAGAACAAAAATAATATGTGCACTACTGTATTAGGGGTTGATATGGTTGTTGATCAGTATGTTGTTGGTGAAGTTAATTCACTTTCAGTGATTCAATAGCCATTTTCAGGTGGGAAGATTTCTCATAGCAAATACACCATGCAGTAGTTTTTTAGCATTCACGGGCCAAAGTTTAGTTTTAACTGTCATTAATATAAAAGATGTCAGTTTGTAGAGAACAATTTAGATAACCGTAACCGTAACTCTTACATCTGTCTGCTACATAGAGAGCTGCAGGAATGAGTCCTAAAACCCAGAAATGAGTCAACATTTTAGCACTTCTGGTTCCCTCGTCTGGAAGTCAACGGGCTTTTTGAATGTGTATTTAGTTATGTGTCTGAAATCAGGTCCGTGGTTAACACAAGCTAAAGAGATTTTAATGATTTGTTCTACGATATAAAATCCATCAGTAAATAAAAAAGACTAAATGCCTAAAGGTAGCTTTTTACTTCTGATTGCATTCACACGTCATAAATCATAAAAGTGGTGTTAATTAGTGGAGATTATTTTACAGAAAAAAACATGTAAGTATCATAAATGTTTGTTTGCCACAGAGTATTCTTTTTCTGCAATAATCCGAAACCCAATGGAACAATCCCATTGGCTTTTTGGCGAGGGGACCCGTGTAATTCTAACTACTGGGTTGGCTTTCAAAAATATGTCATCCCTGCATCATCCTATGAAACTACATCCAGCAGCTGGTTACCTTAGCTTAGCTTAAAGAGTGAAAGCAGTGGTAAACTGGCCTGGTTCTGTATGAAGGAAAAACAAATCCGCCTACCAAGCCCATAATATCTGGGACTACTTCTTGGCTGAGAGCAGTGACTTCATGTCATGCTAAGCTAACTGGCTGTTGCTTCATATTTAATGGACAGATATGAGAGTGGTATTGATTTGCTCATCTAACTTCTGGTAACAAAGCAAAACAAGTGTATTACTCAAAATGTCAAACTATACCTTAAAGTTTGTCAAAACATAGATAAGATTGGATAGGAAGTAACAATGATGAGTAAACTGTGTAGAATTTAATAAAGTAACCTCCCATGAATGAAAAATATCATCCAAATGATTCCACTTGATACACATGATTTTGAGCTTTCAGAACTCTTTTTATACTGTTTTGGTTTGACCCACTATCCAAACTCCTGTCATCAATCAATTCATTTGCAATTTTTTACATTTAAATCCCTTTAACTGTCACTAGAAAAGTGATTTAATTTATATTATACTGTATACTGTATGTAATACTGTATGAACAGGTAAAACATAACAGCAAAAACAAAACATGCAGTAAGTTGTGTCCTTCTGATTCTAGACCAACCTGCAGTGACACCAACAGGATGTCCCACTCATCTCCCCAAATGTCATCAACGGAGACAACGCCAGAGATAGTGGTGAGCAACGTAGCCAACACTCCAATCTGTAGAGACGAGACGGACAATGATGAAGTCAGATTTTATTTCAAAAGTGTGTGAGCGGCAAATCCAAGGCAAAAATGTCAGATGTAAATCACAGCACCTTGTGAACCCAGTAGAGGTTCAGCTGCTGGCCCAAGGATATATGGAAAAGTGCTAAAATCTGAAAAAGAAACCAGTTCAATCAGTTGTATTGTAACTGAGCAATAAGCATGTTTGCTAACATCTAGGAGTTTGAAAAAGACTGTTACCATTAAGAACGTAATATAGCTGAATCCCACGGTGGTGGATGCCAGGATGGGGATCGTCTCATCCTTCCATTCTCCAGAGCGGTTGTATACTGACCTGCAGTGTGGACGGTAAGGTTTGACAGATCAGTGCTGATGGTAAAACTAATTCTTGTTAGCTCTGCCTGGAAACCACTATACAATGGCATTAGTTCTAACATCACGGTGACGTCACGATGACTACATAGACATCCACACACAAACACAAACAGCTTATAGTCACATAGTGGGATAAGTGACTGACCAGTTGAAGTCGTTGAAATCATTTTGAGCCACCAACCAGAAGTAGGCCCAAAAGAGAAGCAGGAGGAAAGAACTGCACAAGATGAAAAACCATGTACACTCCCACTGTGAAGGAAAGCACAAGCAACAGTTTGCAACAGTACCTTTCAGATTTTACACTGAGACTATTTTATACATCTATATAAGCATATGAAAAGTTTGATCAAACAGCCAACAGACAAAGTTAGTGACTAGCTGGTGAACTAGTGAGCTAGTGAAGCATGTAGCTGTTAAAGAGTCAGCTATTTCCTTCAGGAGCTGGTGGAGGCCAAAAGCAGAGCTTAAAGGAGAGTGAATATTGGACTTACATTCACCAGTTGGACAGAAACATGATTCCAGATGTTAATGTTGCTCTCAAACTGCTGTAATGAGGTAAATAGAGAGCTCCAGAGATGCCATTACAAAGACTTAGCCAAAACCAGATGTTTACAATAGCATATTGTTGTTACCTTCACCAAGGAGGTTAATTTGTCTGTTTGTCAGCAGGATTTCGGAAAAACTACTCGCCCAATTTTCATGAAACTTGGTGGAAGGTTGTAGCACGGGCCAAGAAAGAACCCATACAATTTTGGAGCGGATCCTAATCACGGGGCGGATACAAGCATTATTTTTCACTTATGGAAACAGCCTTGGCGGAGGTCTGCCCTTCTACTTATACCTGCTTTCTCGTTCCCAGGTTTTTAACCTCCTGTACAGTCTTCTGGCTTGACATGTGGAACAAAGGTACAGAGGAGAGCTTGTGCAGCACTCAAGGACTCTTTCCTTCAGTAGTTAACAGGATTAGGAGCTAATGCCCTGTGAGGGGAGGTGTAAAGTATGATAGGCCAGTCAACAGATCCTGTTGAGCATTGATCAGCTTTGCACCACACCGTGCCTGAACTGACCATTTCCAGCAGCTTATGTAAGAGGCTGGGAGATAATTAGATGTGTATGCAGGTAAAGAGCATATGGCTCCACTGATGAAGCAGTTGAGTGAGCGACTTGTGAAAGGTTTCACTTTTAGCCAGGAATGGAGAGGGCTTGAATATATGCATCAGGGAATGTCTTCTAACCTGATGCAGCCAGTAATAACGTGGCAGTAGAGGTGAGATATGATAAGTACCAGAGGCTGTTTTTACTTTACCTCGTGCACCAAATAGTGGAAGAATGTCCTAGATATGAGTCACTTTTATGGACTCCACAATTATTCACAGAAACAGCATTTCCCATTTACCCAAATTTCATGCATTTTTATAGCGAAGTCAGACCACTTCCCCAAATTTGTGTCTGATATGATTCCGCCCTGGTTATTATGAAGTTTTCTGCATTGTGGTTTCCACTCTTAGTAGGCTTGCAATGGAGGGAAACATCTGAACACCACTGTTAAAATAAATGGTAGTTCACAGTATTTCTAAAGAAGTCATCAGATTATAGCATTCCCTGACATACCCCCATTTTCCCAGAGAAATTAAGCAAATTCCTGATTTTTTTTTAAATTTTATATAGGGCTGTCGATTGATTAAAATATTATAATATAATATAACACATTTTTATCTGTTCTAAATGAACCTTAAAGGGAGATTTGTCAAGTATTTAATCCTCTTATCAACATGGGAGTGGACAAATATGCTGCTTCATGTAAATGTATGTATATATTTATTATTGTAAATCAGTTAACAACACAAAACAATGACAGATATTGTCCAGAAACCCTCACAGGTTCTGCATTTAGCATAAAACAATATGCTCAGATCATAACATGGCAAACTGCAGCCCAACAGGCAACAACAGCTGTCAGTGTGTCAGTGTGCTGACTTCACTATGACTTGCCCCAAACTGCATGTGATTATCATAAAGTGGGCATGTTTGTAAAGGGGAGACTCGTGGGTACCCATAGAACCCATTTACATTCACACATCTGGAGGTCAGAGGTCAAGGGACCCCTTTGGAAATGGCCAAAATGTAACGTGAGTTTGGAGCTTTATTTAACCTCCTTCATGACCAGCTAGTCTGACATGGTTGGTACCGATGGATTCATCAGGTTTTTTAGTTTCTTATGATGCCAGTATCTTCACTCTACAGAAATTAGTGGCATTAAAACAAATATGCGTTAACGTGTTATTATCGCGTTAACTTTGACAGCCCTAGTTATAATACAAATAAAACATTTTATCGGCGAAGGGGATCTACTGTGCTTGAAGATGTTTGAGGGTTTGTCATACTGTCTTTTCATCCATTCATCCGGAGTGTGGTAGTTACCTCCACATCACATTTTCTGAGCTTTAGCAGGCCACTCCCACTGTGCAGTTCAAGTCATTTTCAGGAGAGCAGCGTGATATCTGACACTTTCTCCTGATTGCTACATGGCCTTCAAAGGTCCCTCCATCTCTCCAATAAGAACTGCTGGTACAGAACTTCTGACAGCGCTCATAAATCCTGATCAACGTGCTGACTTCACCGTGTGATGAACCTCTCCCTCCTTTCCTCTGCTGATAAATACAGAACGGCCTGTATCAGACGAGGTCAGTGTCTGCTGAACATGGACTCTGATAAAGCAAGTACACATGGTTGTAAGCAGTATGCATAAGGTATGAATATGTTATATTTAAATGGACGTGCAGTGGTAGAACAAATTGGAACTTGAAAAATATAATTTAACTATTGATTATACTAGTGGTTCACTATGGAAATTAAGAGTTATATGTTGCAAACGTGTGCTAGGACAGAAAGAAAATGTATTCCAATTATTTATCAGACCACAATTTCTTTTCATCTTCTTTTTCTTTCCTTATATTATATTTGTTGTATAATTTATTTAATTTTTATATTATTTTTATACTGTGAAATATATTTACTGATTTTTTTGTAATGAAAAATCTGAACATGTATTTTATGTAACCACTGTATTGAACTTTCTAAATAAAGTATTAAAAAAAAGTTGAATAGAAAGAACGTATATTGAAGTGAAAGTGAAAGACAATTGGTTGTTCCATTACAATATCTGCGGCAGAGCTACGCTTCCGCCAATTTTGTCTGAAAGCGACTACCGGGCCCCAGTAAAACGTCCGCCTACAAAGTGCTGTACAAAAGTAAAACTAAATTATTTCTATTCTTTTATCATATTTAATATATCTACCGAAATAGCCTGTGTTGTTGAACAATAAAAATATTCTAAATATGCATACTATTATTTTAAAAAAGGACAGAAAGAAAAGGAAACATTGAGGCGTTGATAGACGAAAACAGCCAATAAATAGTTCATGGTCAGGTAACATTATATTAAAATATTTTTCAAAATGTGAATGAGACCCAGACCGAGACTGGAGAGAAGGCTGGGAGGAGGAGTTAAAGAAAACACTACTGCTCCTGCTCTATGGGCCCAATGGATGAGGAAGATTGCTGGATGATCCGGGTACTTTATTACTCAGCAGTCGAGCCGTTTTGGCTTCATGCTTCACTGAGCGACTCTCATAGGAATGAACGGGAGCCTCCGACGCTGTATCCAGTTCTCTTTATACATCCATGGCCACGATGCCATAGTGCAAAGTTTCCATTACCTACACTGTCTGTGTGAGAGAAGCAGAGGTACAAAGTACTGATGATGAAGAGAACTAGTAACTAATAGTACTAATAGTAATAATAACTAATAGTACTAATAAAGGACTGTCCTTAATAATACAATCAGTCACACATCACTGTGTTGCAGTGTAAACAGACAGCGTTTCAGTGCATGAATGCTAACCTCTCTGCTTATGTGCAACACGTTGTGTGTGACTACATGAAGCTTTGTAAATGGAGACGGAGAGGGGAAAGAGGCAGCTGTGCGCTTGTATTTTTTCCTCTTGGTCAGCACATCATCATTGAGTCAGTAAATGGACTAATTTACGGCAGAGCCACTGGCTCTTTGTGATAAAGGAGACATCCAGCAGCAGTAGCTGTGGCTGCGCAGCGGGTATCAAACACAGCTGGGTGTCTGGCTCGGCTTTACACATCCAAACACTGCACTGTTTCTGCTACTCGCTTTATTGTAAGGATCGTTTCCCCCAGTTACTGGGGCCTGCTCCACAAGTCACTTAGGAATTCAGTAAAAAAAAAAATGGGATGACATGGAAACAACCTTTCTAATTAAAAAAAGTCTATTCTAAATGTTGTAATTCCTAAAATTCCTAACGAATTACTAAAGTGAAGCTGAAATGAATGATGTTACAAATTCCTTTTAATATACCTTAAAACATTGAAGAAAGAAAAACAAAGGTTAGGCTGGGATATTATCAGTCCCAACATCTTTATGAACTCTTATGATGAACTTCAACTGCTATCTGAACGTCTTTACAGTGTGGTATTTCTCAAGTATGTCTATAGAGTGATGTACAATACAAGTAGTGGTACCAAAGGACAACACTAAGGGAAAATTCTGGGTACAAAAGGAGCCTGTAATGCCATAACCAAAATGACTGAATGTACGTTGCACTGTGGGTTACTGTTGCTTTGTGTTGCCTTTCACAAAGCCTGACCTATTTTCTGGCCTTCAGAACCACAAAATGGAAAATAGTTCATTTCTTCCTGAGGTGCGATCAGGTTTCAGCGCTGTGTCAGCAGGATTGTGTTGTCTCATTATCAGCCTCTGTTTCGCTCTGCTGCACACTATGTACAGAAAGCTAATGGCCACACACACTTTACTCAATCTACTTTCTTTATATACATCTACAAGATCTCTGCATATAACTAGTAGACATGGAAATACCTGTTTAGACTGTTCTTAAGCTATTACTACCTAGACGACTGCAACTTATATTTCATTCACGTCGTGGTATACATTCCTGTTGCAACTCTCCAGAGATGACTGAACTGTAAGCCAGGTTACAACTAAAATAGCACTAGCATTTAGCAGATGCACTGTAAATACTACATTAACTTAATAGCCATTTTTCTATACTCCTCCTGCCAGTGTAATAAGCAGCTGAAGGATGACACTCTCTCTGCTTACTGAGTAAAGACTGACTCAGTTCAGGTCTAATCTCTACAAACAGATATCTGCATATGATTGTAGAATCTGGAGCGACGGGACAAGATTTTGGTATCGGAAGTGTTCTGGTTTTTGTTTGTAGTCCGAGTAGTATTGACCAATCATGTTTGAGCAGCCTTTGGTTGCATGCAGGTAAGCAATCCATGTTGAGAGCAAAAGAGGCGGAACGCATTGGCCGAAATCGAATCTGGGAACCCAGCGGCTATCGTCTCACGATGGTTTAACTTTTTATGAGCTAAAAAATAAACTATAAACTGGCTACTTGTGAAACAATCCAGTCGTACACGACGTCTCTCAACTCCAGCTCCAGTCTCGGGTCTCAAGGTGCTAATCGGACTGTAAAAATGACCGGCACATGGAAGAGGAAGCCTTGGATTGGATATACAGTATCTGCTGGCTACACCGAAACCCCAAAAATATCGTCCATTGCCCCCCGAGGCTAACTCGTCATCAGACCGATAGCCAAAGGGTTCCGAGATTGCTTTAGGGCTAAAGTATGGCTGCACGATTATGGCCCAAATGATAATCACGATTATTTTGATCAATATTGAGATCATTATTTATCATGATTACTCATTTAAATAATAATAAAGAGAGCGCTGCTTTCACTTCCATGTCGTTCTACATTCCAACCGTCAAAACTTCTAAATGTTATCCTTGTCATCTAATCATCTATTGTTATTTGCATAAAAACACACAATTCAAATGATTAGGAAATAAATGATTGTATTTCTATTTAAATATTTGCTTTGATTAAAAATAATCTTGTAATTAGTAGTTCTAATTATTTATTATAAGCTGCTTAGAGCTAGTGTTAGGAAGTTAATCAGGTCATATTTCTCTCTCTATTATCTATTTTATATTGATGTAAAAACATCTCCTTCAAACAACTGGATTTATTCAAGTTTCTCACCAAAAACTACATTTTACAAGATTATATTTGAACGCATCATGATAGAATTAGAATTTACCTTCGCCCAAAATACACAATGTAAGTCAAGGGAACCTCCGTTAACTGCGAGCTCCGAGCCGGTCACTGTGGTTACTCTGAGCAGCATCATGGGAATGAATTACAACACAATAAGTTTCTGATTAGGTTAGTTGTTCCAAATGTTTTAAGATCGTTCCTCCACAGCTTATTTTAGACTTGCAGTTGTGACAAAGCGAGCTTTATGTCTACTTCACTCACACTGAAGAACTTCCAAACCTGCGACATGTTGTGTGTGCAATGTTACGGACTGTGTCGCTGTGTAAAACCATCATGTGGCGACTGCACGCGTGTGTGTGTGTGACCGGCAAAAACTGTGATATTAGGATGCTGAAACTGTCCGGCTTCAATTGGCTGCTGACTGACGGTTCATCTCTAGCTGTTAGTTTAGGAAGCGCTTGATTTATGCAGCAGAGTATTCTATGAGCGGAGCATTTTAAATGTCAATATCGCAGTCGATCATGTTCATTTAATTGTGGGAAGCCAAAATCGTGGTTACTATTTGATTAATTGTGCAGCCCGAGGCTAAAGTAAAGACTCACGGACAGTCTGGTCCGAGTCTATCTTGCAGGGGTTTGAGGTGGGGGGTTGGAGTTAGCCGCTACCAAAAAAGGAGAAATGCCATGTTTAACATTTGAGACCTTTGGCTTCTTTTTTTCAATGAATGGGTTTTGTAGAAAAACATGTTGCCCATTCTCAAAGGTAAGTATTGAGTATTGTATTGATACTAAAATAGTAGCACTAGTACTTAAAAATTCCAAACAGTAACCAAAGATCGATGATTTAATCACGCATCTACCTACAATAATATTAATAGTAGGTTACTACAGTAAAACAATACGTTTGTGACAGTCATAGAAAGTTATATATTAGTAGAAATATATTATCACAATATCCACACTAAATGATCAGTCTTACCCTGGAGCTGTCCTCTTGGGAACGCTGGTAGCGTTTCCAGCGGCAACCATAGATCCCAGTGACAAAGGACACAAAGAGCTGTTTCTCATAGACCTGTAAGGGTTGGTGTTTCACCATGCTCCTTCAGCCTCAACGCGCCACCAGTCCGTTAACATCCCACACAGGACTGGGAACCTGGAGAACATCAAAGTGTTACTAAACAACAGAGAAAGCTTTCTAATAATTAGCTCAGTCTTTGTACATACAATTACATTTTTCATCAACATGCCATGTCACGTCATGTTGCTGAGGTATATTTTCACAAAAAACATGTTGACAGTCTTGGGCCTTGTTTGGAGTAACAACACCTGGGGGAGGAAGTCAACACACTATTCAATAGTGAGTCATGTTTGAGTCAGACATAATAATATGGTATATGATTTACAGTCACTGAGTCAACCTTTACCATTCTGAGGATTTATGACTGTGTAAAAGTAGATAGGCAGCACTCTCTCTGGGTACTGTATGACTTGATCTTTTAAAAAGAAGAGCGTCAGTAACAGATTAAGATGGAGTCGGTGCATTGCTGCCTCAGAGAAAAGCTTGTTGCCTTGGCGGCAGGTAAAAATGTGTTGGCACAGAAAAGGAGGTTTGGTTCGTCATGGCTATCTGGAAGAGATGCTGCTGTGCCTTGTCTCTTTTTTCAGGGACCCTTATTGCTCTTTTCTTTCATCTTCTTAATGCATTTTCAGATTATTTTGGTAGCTATATAATTGTAGCTCATGTAACCTATGGTATGAGTTATTTACATAATGTCTAAAAATAAAGCTGGATACTGGGAACTAGCTCCCAGCCTGAGTATGTGGCCTTCAGGGCCTTTCTGTTTATAAAACCTTGTGCCCTGTGTGAGTGACAGTTCCTAAGATAATGTTGACTTTCAAAGTACCATTGTTTTGTTTGTTTTGGTGTCATGGCTCTATACTGTAGATCAATGGTTCTCAACCAGTGGTCCGGGGACCCCCGGTGGGTCCGGGGACCCCCGGTGGTCCGGGGACCCCCGGTGGTCCGGGGACCCCCAGTGGGTCCGGGGACCCCCAGTGGGTCCGGGGACCCCCAGTGGGTCCGGGGGTCGTCCCCCGGTGGTCCGGGGACCGACCCCCGGTGGTCCGGGGACCCACTGGGGGTCCGGGGACCTCCAGTGGTCCTTGACGGAGCTACAGGGAGTACCTAGAAAAATGGGGAATAGTTTGTTTTCACTATTTAATTCACTATAGAGTTGAGCCACTGTGAGTAATGGTACGTGTCCACAGCCTCCGTCCTTTCCACGCTTCCCATTCATTGTCTATGTAAGCAGCTGTGCAATGCATTCTGGTAGCGTGGCGGCGCAATTCGAGAGACGGGGCGTCACGTCGCCCGCTCCTCATTTGCATAAAGTTGAGGTCTAGCCTACTGCATGAGATCAGTGCTTTGGTCCAGATGACTGCAGAGATCATCACACTACTTCTGAAAACAGAGCCATTGGAAGCTGTGGATCCCACCGTAACCCTCGCCATGACCACGGTTCATTGCCTAGACCGGACCACGAGGATAACATTTTCTAGACAGAACACAAAGTACAGCTGAAATAAAATGTCTAACATTTTATCGTTTATCTCTTTTGATAAAAGGCAGCAATGAACAGCAATAGATAGAGGTAGATAAGGGCGTGTTTCCCGGTCAACGTCCTTAACAAAACAAACTGCTCCTTTGTCCTTATCGCTGGGCAGAGAAATTACAACATGACAAGGGGACCGGGCTAAATCTGGGTCTGGCTGTGTCTGTGCACAGCACAAAACTCTGTTTCCATGTCACTACAAGACTTTCAAACATACAAAAAGGCAAATAGAGAAACAAACCTTTGACTCACAAGAAGATTCAACGAGACAAAAAGAGCTAATTTGTAATTTGAAGATGTAAAAGTGGATGTTTAGATACTGCTCCTAATCAGTAATCTGGGCTTTATCCTTCATACAGTATATTTAATCATCTTTAGAGAAAATGCTATATCTTTTCTGAATGATGGTGCTTCACTACAACCCCCATTTGTACTTCTCTTTAAATGTTTTAATGTCTGACATAACCTGCTCAAATTACTTAAACTCATTTAAAAGAATAGCTTAATCTATCCAACTGCATGTTATCTGGCTCAGTCCGATGAACTCCATAGTTGCATGAAAATACAATACAATTTAGTTGGGTATTGTGTGTCACATGCTGTATAGTACTTGAGCTGTGTTTCCTATTCAGGTGTTCTCAGGGGATAAGTGTGAACGTTTGTTTAGGATTCAGTGCTAACCTAAATCTAACAATCTTCAAAAGGGGGAAATAATTGTTATGCATCCACCTTGCAGATCTGCATCCTTTCACTGTTGGCTGGTTATTATATGGAAACTCCCTGAGGGAGCCTTCTCCCAGATTCAGAGGAGTTGGCAGATTTCCAGCATTCACATCCTGACCCTGAAACAAGGGCCAACTGGAGCTGAAATCACAGGGCCTTATTCCAGCCAGGTTGGCCTATTGTCTCATTGTGGCTTTCTACCATGGTGCATGGTCATGAGATAAACTAGGCCCAGTCTGGGTTGAGACACTTCACTCCTCTATTGCTGTGGGATGTCAAGCTTCTTGTGTGTGTCTCGAGTGAACTGAAAATAACTCCACATAAATGGTGTCTGGTACAGTATGTATTCAGTACAAACGTTTTTCTTCCCATATTCACCTTTCTTTTCCAGTGGATGTAAACTGAGATAAAGGGAATAAGGTTGATTTAGTCCCTAATATGGATTACAGGGAAATTAAGTACAGGTTTCTGTCTGACACAGACTGTCTAGAAGAAGTAGTCAACGTGACGTCACCCATTGGTTTGTGGACTGCCATTTTGAAGCCTCTAGTTTGGCTTTTTGACGGTTACCATCTTCTTTTTTTGCAACCAGAAGTGAGAATAGGGTGGAGCTAAGTACAACCGGAAGCTGAATAAGATTCAAGAGTTTTATTTGTCACGTACTCATACAGGATAAGACATTTTTAGGTGACCAAAATGTTAGAATTAACTTTCATGGACTGAAAACACACTGTGAAAGGGTCAAAGAAGAAGAAGAAAACTCCCAGAAAGGACGGAATGGTACGCACGCAGCTGTGAAAAGAACAAAGGCAATGCTTGTTGTAACACCAAATATCATAAACGAGATCCAAGGAAAGGTTCAGCTGTTATCGGAAAATGACACATCAAGTATTCCTGGATCCAGGGCTTCCATCAACACTTGACAGATAAAGATGAATCTGCTAATAAAAAATGTGTGCAGCATAAACCAGCGTGCCTTTGAAGGAATGTCTTCAGCACACGTTTTATTTACAGTAAAACTACTGAGAGCAACCATACACAGACAGTACTGAGAACACTAAAATGCAAAGGCTTTGGACCTCAATGAATGTGAGTTTTGATGAACCTGCATTAACCTGATGAAAACATGCATTAGTGGTAGTATAAGTTCAACCTCGTTTATGACATTTGGGGTTGTAAGGAAGCAGCAGCTTTGGCTAATTTGGTTTATTTACAGTGGCAGGAACTGTAATGTTGACAGTTGGAATCCATCGGTACCAACCATGTCATACTATAACGCTCCAAACTAAAATGGTGACATTCTTATCTGTTTTTAACAGTAGGGCTGTCAGAGTTAACGCGATAATAACGCGATAATAACGCGATAATAATGCGTTTGTGAAAATTTGTTTTAACGCCACTAATTTCTTGCCACTTGTGATTTTTAGGTTGTGGTGGGCTCAGTTTTAAAGCTAGAGTGAAGATACTGGTATCATATGAATGTTACCAAGTCATACTAGCTGGTCATGAAGGAGGTAAATAAGTTCTATGGGTACCCACGAGTCTCCCCTTTACAGACATGCCCACTTTATGATAATCACATGCAGTTTGGGGCAAGTCATAGTGAAGTCAGCACACTGACACACTGACAGCTGTTGTTGCCTGTTGGGCTGCAGTTTGCCATGTTATGATCTGAGCATATTGTTTTATGCTAAATGCAGAACCTGTGAGGGTTTCTGGACAATATCTGTCATTGTTTTGTGTTGTTAACTGATTTACAATAATAAATATATACATACATTTACATAAAGCAGCATATTTGTCCACTCCCATGTTGATAAGAGGATTAAATACTTGACAAATCTCCCTTTAAAGCTCCAGTATGCGAGAACAATATAAAAAATGTGGGATTAATTTGCGATTAACTTTGGACAATCATGCGATTAATCATGATTAAATATTTTAATCAATTGACAGCCCTAATTTTCTATTGTTTCTTTTCGCTTCTGTTACATATTGTGGAGAGTATAGTCTCGCCTCTGTTTCAGGACAAGCCTAAGAACTTTAAATCTGCTATTGTTGCATTTACAGCAGGCATCTTGAAGCGAGCTCTCCAAATATTACTCACCTGTACTCAACCTGGGACAAAGCTCTCTCTTGTGGGCTTTCAGCTGGCCTCTCCTTCAGCTGACTTCAGATCAGTTACCTCTCATGAACCTGCCGTTTACCTGAGAGGACTTCACTACTCTCCTCACCTCATTGCCAGCTTCCAGAAGTAACCTGGTTAAGGCTGCAGGCCCCTCGTGGTGTCAAAGTTGTGAGTGGAGTTCGATTTATGTGCTCATTGAATGATAATACAATATAATCCACTAAGTCTCAGCCAACCAATTGTCGCAGAGCCTCTGCCATATGTGTCTATTATTAGCCTTTTATCTCGGTCACTGTCGTCTGGTTCCAGGCTCCCATCGTTTACTCCTTCATGAAATTTATATATGCATTCATTAATAGCATCCTTAATCTTTCAGTGGATTTAGCCATAAATAGAGTTTCCATTAGTGCCACGTGCTCATTACCAGCCGGAGTATGAGGGCACGGACTGGAAACAAAGCTGCTGTCGAGGTTATTTCAGTAAATGCTGATGTTCTCCGGAACCCTGCGCTAACCTGCATGATCCATCAAGTGTTCATGAGACATGAGCTTCTGCTTGTTAACGTGAGACGCTGTTCTCCTGTCCTGCACATCATCGGCCAAGCAACACCTGCCAGTTCGGAAGCAAACTGATTTATTAAAGGTGATATTAGTCTGACAGATGCAGCGAGTGGCGCTGCAGGAGGACCGGGGTACAGATAGAGATGAACATTGGAAGTCAGATATGTCTTCTACTAATCACATTTGGGAGGACAAAGGGACAGACCGATGTGATTAAAGCTGGATGCATTTGCTTTGCAAAGATGGTGATGTCACCATTTGGTTGTCAAAGACTTCCAGAAACCCACGACAGGTCAATAACTCAGCCTTCATTATATAAACCTTCAGTCAACGATGTGGGAACAACTGGATTATATAAAATGATTAGTTTCAGTAATATTTAAATACCATAAAGAGCCTCTATCTACCTCATCAGCTCAGTGTTTTACCATGCCAGAAAAATGATCTCATTATGCACAAGCTGCATGCATGATGGGAAATGGAGTCAGATCAAGAGTAATCCAGTTCAGTTTGTCTTCATGTCACCGTTTCTGATTTCTGTGTACTTCTAGGCCTGTCAAGATAATTACTTTATCAACTTTTCATAAGAGTTATGGACATGACCTCGATCATTGTTGCTGACCTCGATATCGCTCGTTGTGTTTACATGTGTGTTTGTTTACGAGGACTGTCAATCGATTAAAATATTCAATCGCGATTAATCGCGTGATTGTCCATAGTTAATGGCAATTAATCACAAATTAATCTGCACAGCCAATAGGAACGCTCTCTCTCTTTGAAATGATCTGTGATTGGTCAAAATCTGCCGTCACGGGCTAGATTTTTCTAAACCCTGAAAACAGAGCCATGAGGAGGAGCAGAAGTCTAGTTTTCTCTCAGAACACTTGAATTACAATATGATGAAAGGTTATTATGGGGTCATGTGACCAGAACTTGGCTTCCTTCAACAGATTTTAGGGAGATTTGTCAAGTATTTACTCCTCTTATCAACATGGGAGTGGACAAATATGCTGCTTTATGCAAATGTATGTATATATTAATTATTGTAAATCAATGAACAACACAAAACAATGACAGATATTGTCCAGAAACCCTCACAGGTTCTGCATTTAGCATAAAACAATATGCTCAGATCATAACATGGCAAACTGCAGCCCAACAGGCAACAACAGCTGTCAGTGTGTCAGTGTGCTGACTTCACTATGACTTGCCCCAAACTGCATGTGATTATCATAAAGTGGGCATGTCTGTAAAGGGGAGACTCGTGGGTACCCATAGAACCCATTTACATTCACTGATCTGGAGGTCAGAGGTCAAGGGACCCCTTTGAAGATGGCCATGCCAGTTATTCCTCGTTCTGCAGCAGGTGTCACTGAAGCAGATCAGCAGTTTCACTTAGTTCACTACTTTCAATCAACCATCAAGTATTTGAATACAGGAAAACTAATAATGAGTTCTGTCCTTTTCTTTCATATCTATCATCCTGTTGTATGTAGCCTTATGGAGCCTTATGGAGCCTTATGGAGCCTAATGGAGCCTTATGGAGCCTTATGGAGCCTTATGGAGCATTATGGAGCCTTATGTAGCCTTATGTAGCCTAATGGAGCATTATGGAGCCTTATGGAGCCTAATGGAGCCTAATGGAGCCTTATGGAGCATTATGGAGCCTTATGGAGCCTTATGGAGCATTATGGAGCCTAATGGAGCCTTATGGAGCCTTATGGAGCATTATGGAGCCTTATGTAGCCTTATGTAGCCTAATGGAGCATTATGGAGCCTTATGGAGCCTAATGGAGCCTAATGGAGCCTTATGGAGCATTATGGAGCCTTATGGAGCCTAATGGAGCCTTATGGAGCCTTATGGAGCATTATGGAGCCTTATGTAGCCTTATGTAGCCTAATGGAGCATTATGGAGCCTTATGGAGCCTAATGGAGCCTAATGGAGCCTTATGGAGCATTATGGAGCCTTATGGAGCCTTATGGAGCATTATGGAGCATTATGGAGCCTTAAGGGGCCTTATGTAGCCTTATGGAGCCTTATGGAGCCTTATGGAGCCAGTAGGGTGTCTTTAGATGGGCATATTACTGCTGATATTGGCCATAAATCTATGAAGGAGGGTCTTCTCAAGAGCTAATCGAATAAATAAAGTATGAAAACATTCACAGTCACACCGGTGAGGACAGATCACTCAACTCTACTCCAGCAGCTGATCACTAAACATAATAGGCTTCAGTGCCAAGTGGCAGTTACTCAGATTATATGAAGATAAGCCGGTAAAGTGCGCACAAACACGTAATGTACCTTACCTCCACGACAGCCTTTTCTATCCTGGACCGTGCTGGAGACGTCTGAAGCTCTCGGTTAGTCACTTCTCTGTATGGATGTTCACATAATGTCTCTTCACGGATTCATAGAAGTCTTTAAAGTTCCGGTGAGTGTCGGTGAGAGGCGGAGCGGCGCACATCAGCCTCCTGTAGTAACTCCACCTTTATATAGGATACCTATATATCAGAATCACTCATGTTTCCAGAAGTCACAGGACACTTTCTCCTTGAATAAAGACGGAACTACCTTCACTGTGTTCACACAACAGTTCAAAAGCTCTAATCCGTCCAACACCGTGTGGGTGGAGCTGTGGAGCACACTGCAAAAGATACTCGAGCTATGCAGTTTTTAGACCAGCCACAGCATCAACTCATGTGTAATAATGGGTACTTTTTACAGTGTTCATGATATCTCTGTCACAGGTAAATGGACCTGAGCAGCAGCTTCACTACATGGTGGACATGGAGGAGGAATGTTTCATAGAGAGTTTTTTCTGCATGTGTCTTATCTAGGTCAGTTGATTAAAATAGTTAATCACCATTAATCACAAATTAATCACACATTTTTTCTGTTCTAAATGAACCTTAAAGGGAGATTTGTCAAGTATTTAATCCTCTTATCAACATAGGAGTGGACAAATATGCTGCTTTATGCAAATGTATGTATATATTTATTATTGTAAATCAATGAACAACACAAAACAATGACAGATATTGTCCAGAAACCCTCACAGGTTCTGCATTTAGCATAAAACAATATGCTCAGATCATAACATGGCAAACTGCAGCCCAACAGGCAACAACAGCTGTCAGTGTGTCAGTGTGCTGACTTCACTATGACTTGCCCCAAACTGCATGTGATTATCATAAAGTGGGCATGTCTGTAAAGGGGAGACTCGTGGGTACCCATAGAACCCATTTACATTCACTGATCTGGAGGTCAGAGGTCAAGGGACCCCTTTGGAAATGGACATGACAGTTTTTCCTCGCCAGAATTTAACGTAAGTTTGGAGCGTTATTTAACCTCCTTCATGACCAGCTAGTCTGACCTGGTTGGTACCGATGGATTCATCAGGTTCAGGTCAGGTTTTCTAGTTTCATATGATATCATTATCTTCACTCTAGCTTTAAAACTCAGAGCGCCAGAACCTAAAAATCACAAGTTGCGTTAATGCATTAAAGAAATTAGTGGTGCTAAAACAAATTGGCGTTAACGCGTCATTATTGCGTTAACTTTGACAGCCGTTTGTCACGTCCCTCTGCGTCTCGTCCCTCGGCGTCTCGTCCCTCGGCGTCTCGTCCCTCTGCGTCACTTTAGGATTTGGCAACAAAACCACTATAGTTAGGTTTAGGAAACAAATACATGGTTGGGCTTCAAACTACTACGTTTGTACAGTGAACGTTGGGACACGAATGAACAGCTGATTGTAACGTGACGTACAGGACATGATCAGCGGTCTACTGGATGACAGCCTCGTGTTTGTTGGAAAATAAGAATCGTTGTGTTTTCCTGTTTTTCGCCACCGCTCTCTCTCTCTCTCTCTTGCTTCACTTCCCTCGTACACACTCTCTACTCACTGGCTCTGCTCCAAATGACGACACTACTCTACAACAACTGGCTCTAGATGGGGCCATTCGCATCGGCCACCGTAGCTCTCCAACACGACATCAGTTGGTGGCAATCTCAGCCTCGCTGCTAGATACCAGCAGATCCTACACACTGCACCTTTAAGTTCCAGTTCATCCATCCTCTATAAAAGGTATCATATTTTTTTTATTTTTTAACATTTCATTTTGCTGTTGAAGTCACTGGCTTCAATGTTGATTTATTTAAAATTAAAATCAATTTCCACAGGTTGATGGCTCACTTTCAACCCATAATTCAATTCTCCCCCCCACGTATATTGTATTCCATAATTGTTCAGCATTTTCAGGATATTTTTAAGTCTCACTACTTGATAAAATGTATAGTTCATTTTTGCAGTATGAGGAAACATCACTTCAAACACGAAGTACCAAAAGTCAGCTTCACTCCTTTCTGCAGACATAAATCTTATGGCATAAATTTGCCATTATTACAGATATTAAAATTGCAGACGGATAAACTGAAACAGAGGAGATTACGTAGAGAGGAAGAGGAGGAGGAGAAGAGGCGACACATATGACAAGTTATCTGGAGGGATCTGAGATTTGTACCTCTTCCTGTTGGCCATCTCCAGCCTTGTTTGCTCCATTTTGGACATGATAGCGTCTCATGTGCTGGAGTTGAGAGGATTAAATTAAAGTATGTTGCCAGTTTGAAGTGTGGGTGGAGATGTGAGGAGGGAGAGATCAAAGGGGGATAAGAGAGGAATAATTTAATTAAACTTCTCTGTGGGGGGGCTGAAGTCGCCATGGACGGTTGGCATTGGCCCCATGTCTAGGAAACATTAGTGATTCCTGGAATGTACCAAGCAGAACTACAAGGGCAGAGGAGAGGAGATTTGGATGGGGTTAATGAAGACACACACTGTGACGGGGAGTTTCCATAGAGCAGGTTTTCATATGTCTGACAATGCTTTCAACATACAGACAAGCTTTCTAATGGGGTTTGAACATGGCAGTGCTCTACAACTCTCTTCATTTTAGTGCCACTATTCTAAGTGATTGGTCTGATAATTAATACAGAGTTTGTACCTCACTGTACAAGACTCAGGAGGCCTTGCATTACCAACACCTGGCAAAGAGGTAGAGCAGATGAGTAACGTCTTGTAGGAGATCTATTCCAGGCCCAGCAGTCACAGATTAACCTTTGACCCGGGAGAATTACGTCAGATCCCTTTAATCCCAAACAATTTAGCGGTGGCAGTGACAGTCCCTCAACTAGAATTTCTCCCTCAGATGAAATGCATGCTGGTCCTGATGGTGTCTTGGCGGAGAAGACACGTCAGGAGTGGAAAATGTGGAAACATGTCAGGAGAGGCATTTTAACCTAATAGCTGGTCACTCCAAATCTATGGAGGACGCAACGTGCCAAAATAAAAAATAAATGTCATTAAATGTAACAGAAATAATATTAAAAATAAATCTAGCCATTAATTAATCAAATGTGACATAAATTGATATTTCTGTTTTAATTTGCTTCTTTAAATATGTATGTATATATATATATATGTGTGTGTGTGTGCGTGTGTTTGTGTGTGTGTGTGTGTGTGTGTGTGTGTGTTTGTGTGTGTGTGTGTGTGTGTGTGTGTGTTTGTGTGTGTGTGTGTGTGTGTGTGTGTGTGTGTGTGTGTGTGTTTGTGTGTGTGTGTGTGTGTGTGTGTTTGTGTGTGTGTGTGTGTGTGTGTGTGTGTGTGTGTGTATGTGTGTGTTTGTGTGTGTGTGTGTGTGTATGTGTATGTGTGTGTGAGAGAAATGTAGAAAATAAAAAATAATTAAATAAATAAAAAATAATCTTCTGTCATCTATCTTTTCTTAATTTAATCTTATCCTTTATTTAGCCAGGAAGTTCCTCAGTTACAGAACAAATATAGAACAATATCACATTTTGAAACACCCACAAAGGCAACACATGGGGATCCATAGCACATTCCACCTGAGTCAAGGATTATGTAAAGCATGTTTCCTTCAGGGCGGTTTGTAAAAGACCTTTAAAGACATTTAAAGATGAGTACTTCTAATGAAATGATGATATTTTGCAGCTCATTCCATGCCCAGTGTGCATACAAAGAGGAAGCAGGACATTAAAAGAATCCCATTTGTAGATCTAGTGCTATGCTGGTAAAGGACAACAGGCTAGAGACAGTATAGCAACATGTGCATTTTCTCCTCTGGTACAGAGAGGACCATCCTAAGGATTCATATACTGTAAAACACAATGGTGAGTGCGTGAGCCTGCAATTGTTATTAAACGTAATACAGTGTGATATGCAGAATCCATTTTTTTTAAAGTAGTGATGAAGTTGCATGTATGTAAATCACATAGTTTAGATAAAAATGAGCTTTACATAATTTTCTTGCTGACCTCAAATGGAACGAGAATGCATCCTGCTTTTAATGTTAGCTCTTTGTCGACCTCTAGTGATCATATGAAGTTCCTCTAGACCTGCTGCTCAGCTGACAATCAGTACTTCAGCCAGCAGAGGGCGCCTACACCCACTGGACTGTTGTTATCATGGACATAATGTGAAATTAATCTGTTAATGTGGGTACTGTAGTAGGGTAGGGTAAGTAAATATTTAGTTTACAGTGAATTAATATGAACTTTTCAATGCACAGAAAAGGCGTGATGGAAGGCTTACTGTAAATGCAGGCCACACAGGGATACAGTGAATAAATGTGAAGGAAACAATAACATGAACACACACTGTGAGGAGAGACTGCATCCTTCAGGAAGTTAATGTAGCCTAGAGATATGCCAGAAATATGTGGATATCTGTCATTACACAGCGTCCAAGTTAAATGGAGAACTGTTAAATACAAATCAGAAATTATCTGCACACACCAAACTAGGATGTCTCAAACCACACATGAAAACATGCATTCAAAATGTTTTTATCTACTGGTCATTTTAACACAGAAAACATTTCTACAATAGGCACACTACAACCTAACAACAGTGCACTACTACAATCTGATAATAAATATGGGAAAACAATGTTTTGCTTTTGCAGAATTTTGGCCTTTTAGTGTTTGAACACTAAATTAAACTGATGCATTTCAGCATTACAACAAACCTTTCACCAAATATAAATGCAATATAAAATAAATAAATGAACATCTGCCTTACTGGACGTTACTGTTTGGCTGTGTTACAACCCGGCTCAAAGGTTGCAACAAAAATGGGAGACCAGATGAGTTTTAACATAGTAAAAGGCATTTATTTGACAAACTAACAATAAATAACTAAATTAACGTGGAAATTCAGTAATCAGTAATCAGTAATGTAGGCATGTGTGGGTGTGTGAAAATGTCTCCAACAAACAAAACCAAAACAAGTGTGCCAGCCAAGGAAGAGAGCCCTCCTCTGTGTGAAGGGAGGGAGCTTTTATTCCCACCACAGCAAGCCCAGCTGTGGCTCATCAGCCTGACGACCCTCCACCCTGCAACACAAAGAGGAACCAGCAAAAGGACACGGGACACCTAATGGAGTGGAGGGGTCGTCACAGGCTGTAAAATGAGAAAGGTTGTGACCCGGCAGCCATGTTGAGACCAGCTGAGGAAATACCAAGCACCGCCCACCAGCCGGGGCAAACTTTCTCATTTTACAGATAAACAGTAACTACAAGATGATTCTGAGAACATCTGAGGAGAGAAATAGTCATGACAGTAACAGAATATTGTTTCATATCTGATCAGCGCTGCCTAGTTTGACCGTTTGATCGGAGTTTGTGAGTGATTGACAGCTGCCTCTGTTGAATGAACAACCAATAGGAACGCTCTCTCTCTCTGAACTGACCTGTGATTGGTCAAAGTCTCCCGTCACAGGCTAGATTTTCTAAACCCTGAAAACAGAGACATGAGGAGGAGCAGAAGTCTAGTTTTCTCTCAGAACACTTGAATTACAACATGCTGAAAGGATATTATGGAATTTTACCCCAATAATGCAAAAAATATTCTGCGTACTGCTGCTTTATCAGAAATTGTAATATGAGATCTTCTATAAGCCACATCTAAAAAGTTACTGCACCTCTTACTAATGTATGTCAGAAAGACACAACAACACACTGCTACACACTGCCGCATTAATAACAGATTCACAAGTCTCTTTGTGTGAGTGGCAAAATGTTCTGCATGTATGTATGAGTGTTTTTCCATCAGGCCGAAGTACATAACAACAGCTGCATAGCAATAAGCTCTAGAGAACAGGAGCAGTGTTACAGGGAACATACATCCGCTTCTTCTGTAAACTTCCTGCTGCCTGATCCACCTCCAAACACATGGGGGGGGGGGGACTCTCTACAGCGTTCAAAAATCATCCAGCACAATGAGCATCCTGCGTTTTTCATAGAATCACAGACTATGTTGGAAACCACCTTTCTGACACCATGAGTACTATTTGTTATGTAGCACTGAGGTATCAGATATGATATTGAGGTTAAGTCTCATTCCTGTTATTGTCAGATGGACTGGTATGGTTTCAGAGAACATCCCATTGTCTCCTGCAGTTTACTGTACGTTCTGCTGGTGATACGGCTGGCCAGCTAACATAGAGGGACCTGATTCCCTTCAGTGGTCTCTTGTTTAAAGGGGCACTCCACCAATTTCACATATAAAGATCTGTTTACTCATCATGGAGAGTACTATTGAGCTTGTGAAAACAGCAATGTCTTCTGTGGCTCTGGAGGAGCTTTCTAAAGTCTGAGAAAATATCACTGATGATGTCATCTCCACTAAATCACTGGAGTGAGTGTGGGAAACTATCCGTTGTATATTGGGTTAGAGTTGGTGGAAACTTTTCATTTCAGAGTAAGCACATGTTCATATTAATACATGTTCTGCTCTCCTGTTGCTGATTAATAGATATATTGATAGAATAATTAACAGATGTATATCCTGCTCCAAACTGTCTTGAAGGTCTTACCTGGGAAACACTCACAGGAAATTATGGATTTTATGATTTTGTTTGAATTACAAACAAGAAAAACAAGACATCCCAGAGCTACTGTAAGGCCACCATAACTATAAGAGGAAACAACCAACAGAAACTCATATTATACAACAGTAGATCCTAGAAAAGTCATAACATTACCAAACAATCAATGGAAAATAAAGCTACAATACCAAAATATAAATGGAAATACAGCTGAGGTTCTTGAGGGATACTTTTTTAAAGGAACAGTGTGCAGCCTTTTTTAGTGTATAATCACCTGATAATAAGAATCATGTTTTTGATTTCTTAGAATGAGTCCTTCATATCTACGTAGAGAGTGGGTCCTCTTCACGGAGCCGGCCGCCATGTTTCTACAGTAGCCCAGAACGGACAAACCAAACACTGGCTCTAGAGAGGACCTTTCAACGTTTTCACGTCGGCCACCGTAGTTCTCCGACACGCTTGGCACACGGGAGAAGTTTCAGTTGGTTGCAATCTGCAAACTCACCACTAGATGCCGGCAGATGGTTCACACTGCACCTTTAAGCTTGTGGCTTTGGTTAATTAATTTTAACTTCACGGTCTCCGGCTACCCCCCTACAGTGAGAGGAGCATTTACAGGGTGGGGGAAGGAAGCACTGAAAGAACAATACAGATCATTCATGAACACTGCTTACCAGTGCCGTCATTTGCAGTAGTTTAGAAGGAGGAACTCTGAATACAGTTTTCATGACACAAAAAGTTTGTTTTGTCGAGATGAGTTCAGAAGTGAAGCCACCATAAAAACAGGAATGTAAAAGCATGTATATTAGTTTCTACATCAAGATACCACAGCAATATTTTATGTAAATACAAATATAAGAAAAACAGTAATACCTCCTACCTCTACTTTGTGTATCACACATACAACCCCCTTGTTATTTAATTGGAGGAGCTGAGTAAATACTGATGAAACTGCCCTAGATACTAAAGGGGGAAACTACCATGTATAAACGTATTGAGGGGTAACTTTATTATGGGTCACTGAGTGGTCCAACTGGGCTACAATTTCAGGCTTTAGGACCTGGAGGGGGAGGATTGTACTCCCTATGGGTGGGACCGGCCGGGAAGGAAGATTCTAGTGCAGAGATTTTAATGCTCTGAGAACTGGGCATGACAATCCCTGAAACTGTCTCACTCAACTCTGTTTCCGACCATTAAATTCAGTAACTAAACAAAGCGCAGATCAGCACTGGGGGATCTATTTGCAAGCAAGCTTGAGGACAACCTTGTGAATTATTGAAAGAGCCTAATAAGGTAAGTTAAAGTAGTGGGAGTGAGGGGGGAAGGGAGAGTATGCAGTGTTCAACTGGTGGGAAATGCCCAGGCCTGTGAAAAGAGGCCACAAAGTCAGATCTGTGATATGCAGTCAAAGATTCCATTGTAGATTTAAGCAGTGTGGTTCATGTTCATGTTGTTGGATAAGTTTTAAAAAGTAAGAAAAACGTAGAAGAAAATGTGGAAGTATGTTGCTCAAAGTTAGAAATACATGAGAGTTCAGACATTTAGAGAGTTGACCTCATTTCATCTCTTTTCTTTGTGTACATATTACACTGCCAATTACACAATGCTTTTCAAAATACATTAATTTTATTGATATATATATTATATGTATATATATATATATATATATATATATATATATATATACTGTACAGTATCTACACAGTGTCTCATCATTCATTCATTCGCACTAAATCTCATGTCCAGTTAGATGAACTATTCGTAGGTGACAGATTAAAAAGTAATGGCTTACAAAGGGCATCATTAGAGTGGCATAAAGATTCTGAAATTAATTCGTAAGTATCTACAAAAAGTTTCTGAAGGACATGAATGAAAATACATACAAACCAAATATACCAATGTTCGTCACTGGGTCATTTAAAGAAACAGAGTATGATATCAGTGTTACTTACAAATGCTATTTAGATCACATCATCAGCATTTGGTAAATTTATTCATGGTTATTTATTCTGTTCTAAACTTACTATTACTTACTAATTAAAAATATGCTACAGACTAAGACTATTTAAAGAATAATCTAACTTCATGCACAGATCTCAGTCAGATATCGCTCCTTCTTTCTGTGTGAGCCTGTAACAACATGTCTAGGAAGCTGCTGAGAGGAGACTCTTGATGTTAATCATCCTTCTCTTTTCAGTAGACTCTGGTTTCTTTAATGCATTTTATTAACAAGCTGATACTTGTCCAATTCATCTGTCAGTACTAACTGATTTTTGTAGTTCAAAACAGCCTAACTATAACTGTAACTGGCCATATACAGAAAACCTTCTCTTCTTAAAACACACATCCCCTCTATATACGTGGACTGGAATAAATTCCTGACATTAGTTGAGTGTGTGTAAGCACGTGGTCCCTTCTTCCACATCACAAGGAACCAATCAGCATCAACCAGACTCATTCCTCTAGAGAAATTTTTGAAATCTTAAATCTTTTGTGTTGCCAAGACGTGAAGAACTCAGATCTAGCTGGCCAATATTTATGCTTAGCTACATCCTGCAGCTGCCTACGTGGCTGTTATGTAAGTCTTGCCTTGAGGTCTACTGGGAGAGACCAAACACTCCCTGCTGTTATCCTTATAGGAGACATATCCTGCTCATTTTCAGGTTCATACTTGTATTTTGGGTTTTTACTAGAACATGTTTACATGCTTTAATGTTCAAAAAACACATTATTTTTCTCCTACTGTCTGTCTGAATATATATATTCACCCTCCATTGTAGTGCCTGTCTTTTTAAGACCCCCTCCTGAAAATGCCCAGTCTGCTCTGATTGGCTTAGAGAACAATATGGTTCACCTTTACAAAGGTAGCTCCAAAGAGTATAGAAGTAAAGAGATGAAACACCGGCGTTTTTTTTTACAACAGCTGCTGGTGCCGCCACTTTGGACTGAAGACACCTATTATATTTATAATATTTTTATTGTTCAACACAAGCCATTTGAGTAGAGACATTAAATATGACAATAGAATAGAAATAATTTATTTTTACTTTTGTAGGGCTCTTTGTAGATGGACGTTTTACTGGCGTCTGGTAGTCGCTTTCAGTCCAAAATGGAGGAAGCGTAGCTCTGGTGCTGGGCGCTGATGTTGCAATGGAACGAACTATTGACTCTCACTTCTTGGTAATATACGTTCTTTGATAGTTCTCAAGCTGTGGGTGGAGATACTCAGATGGGAGGCCGGTATATTCCAATGAGTCTACATGTGACATAGGAAGGGGAGCCACATCTGATTGGTTTTCTGATCTAGACTTGGTTGTCTTATTTTTTACAGTTTGTGGGTTGGTAGGCAGTCCAGATACCAAATGGATGTGCACAAGCACTGAAAAAGTGAGTTTTTCATGATATGTCTCCTTTAAAAAAGGCAAAATAAACCCTAAATATCCCACAAAATGGGCTCTCTGAGTTTGGAAAAGGCGAACAAGATATTTCAAACCGAAGCGGAACAAACATCACCCCAGACAAGAGTTTTTAGGTTGATTACATTACTGACTGATGTTGGTCTTCATGTCTTCTCCTAGGTTTTCTCTGATTAGCATTTCACCATGTGGGTGACAAACCTGGTAGCCCTGGTCCTCCTGGCCACTTCAGCTTCAGCTGCCACCTCGGCCACACCAGACAAAGTCCTGAGTAACCACGCCACAATCCTCGCTGACAACAGCGCAAAGTTGGCTTTCAGTCTCTACCAAAACATGGCTAAGGAAAAAAATGTAGAAAACATCCTCATTTCCCCTGTAGTAGTGGCCTCCTCTCTGGGTCTGGTGGCTCTCGGGGGCAAAGCCTCCACTGCCTCTCAGGTAAAAACCATTCTGAATGCAGCTAAAGTTAAAGATGAGCAGCTGCACTCTGGTCTGGCTGAGCTCCTGACTGAGCTGAGCGACCCAAAGACCCGCAACGTCACCTGGAAGATTAGCAACCGCCTGTATGGACCCAGCTCCGTCACCTTTGTGGAGGATTTTGTCAAGAGCAGCAAAAAGCACTATAACTGTGACCACTCCAAGATCAACTTCAGAGATAAGAAGAGTGCGGTGAACTCCATCAACGAGTGGGCGGCCAAGTCTACTGATGGCAAACTGGCTGAGGTCACCAAGGATGTAGAGAAGACTGATGGCGCGATGATCATCAATGCTATGTATTTCAAACGTGAGTCTTTATACAACCTGTTTATGTGCAGCATTGTTCCTTTAAATGCACTCGATCTAAATTGATTTTTATTCCTCACAGCTCACTGGGATGAGCAGTTCCATCATAAGATGGTGGACAACCGTGGATTTATGGTATCCCGCAGCCACACTGTGTCAGTACAGATGATGCACCGCACAGGTATGTGGAGTCCTGTTAGTATGTTCAGAAACAACATGAAGGAATAGATCCACATTTTGGGGAAAATGTAAAAAATAACAATTTGCCTTTTTTTACGGTGGGATTACATGCCAGACTATTTCTGGCTTTCTGGCCTGTGTCTAAAACCATTCCATATTTTTAATATATATTTACCCCTTGCCATTTTGAGTGTCCTCTGGAACTTCCAGGTTCTGCTCCAAAAGTAAGACATCTTGATTTAAAGTCACATTGACATTTGTAATAATGCAAATAACCAAAAATCAAGCCTTGGAATATATAACTCTATATTTTAAAGGTATAATATATAACCGTTTTGGGTTCCTGTTTGTAAACACCCAGCATTCAAAGTTGGCCACACCTCCACAGCTCAACGAGCAGCGATGGTTGAGCGAGCTATAGAGTGACTGAAGAGAGAGAGCGGCGTTAGTTGATATTATTAAATGGGGGTCTGTGACCTAATGTGTATCAATTTAGGGGTCCTTGACACAAAAAGGTTGAGAACTACTCCCCTAGACCCTTGTAGATCAAACACCAGGGCTCGAAAAAATAGTGCCCAATTTCCCACAATGGAACAAAAAAGGAGTATCCAGATGTACACTACTTTCTGCTAACAATCCCACATGCAATCCTTTGCATTTTATAGGTGCGAAAATTACAGTTGGGCGACTCTACACCTGTCAGTGATGGCACAGAATGACAATGATTCATACGTGTTTGAAATCTCTTTTTAATGCTCACAACAGAGTAAAGTATTGAGTGTCTATTATACAGAGAGTAATGAATGAGTGAATTAGGGACAGTCTATCATAGTCTGGGACACAACCCCACCCGTAAAATGATGAATTTTCATTCTACATTTTGGTATGGATTAAAGAAACAAGATATAAAGTGTTAAATAGTGAGCTTTAGAGGTGCTGGTTGGTGGATTGTGATCTCTTTGGACTGTGCGGCTAGCTGTTCCCCCTTGTTTACTATCTAACCAGCTGCTAGCTGTATAGCTTTATATTAATGCACAGACAGTATCAATCTTCTCATCTAACTTGACAAGAAAGCGAATCAGCGTATTTCCCAAACATTTTTTGAACAATTTACTTTAAGTTAATGCATGTGTTGCTCATAGAAACAAGAGCTTCTTCATAACAGCTGTACATGCATATATATTCATGGCCTGTGTTGGTCTGTATAATGTATACAACAGAAAGTTTAACAGGTTCCCTAAATTGTATTGCTAAGCAGGGATTGCTAATATTTGTAATACATTTAATCTGTTTCCTCAGGTCTCTATGGCTTCTATGATGACAAAACCAATAAGTTAACAATCCTGAGCATGCCTCTGGCTCATAAGAAGTCCAGCGTGGTGTTCATCATGCCCCACCAAGTGGAACCTCTGGGGAGACTGGAAAAGATGCTGACCAAGAAGCAGCTGGATACGTGGATGGGCAAGCTGCAGCAGTCAGCTGTAGCCGTGTCTCTGCCCAAAGTCAGCATGGAAGTCAGCCACAACCTGCAGGTAATACCTCTTTCACACCACTGACCGGGGCTATCTGACCCTGGTTCAACCCATCTTTTGTCAATTCAAACCAAGCCAGTCAACCCGGGTGGAACCCTGGTTCAGATTCTGGGGGGGGGGGGGGTGCTACACGTCAAGAGGATTACAGAGGGAGGAGTTGATAGCGGCATCATCAATATGTACAGAAATGTAAAATGTCACAGAATGATGTATGTTTTTGGAATAATATGTAAATATAGTACGTACAGCATTTTTACCTTTGTTAAAGGTTAAACTATGTTATACTGTATGTTACGTGGATCTGTACCTATATGCAAAAACATACAGACAACATACAGATTTACAGTATCTATTAATCAATCAACACTCATGAACCTTTTTTATGCATTACCCATTTATCATATATTACACTACATTGTGCTATTTAATATGATAATATCGGCTACATTTACAAAAGAATACAGAAACTCCTGAAGACTGAAAAGTATATTTCACTCACTCTGCCATCCCAGCAAAGATTTTGAGCTTGTCCAAATTGAATAAAATTAGTTTATATTTCATGAAGTTTGCTAATTGTTTGGTAATGTAATGAACTAGAACTGGGTTTGGTACTTTATAACAGAAGGAACAGGTGACAGATGGATCTTTTTACAGGTTTATTTGAAAGTTAAAAAGCTAAAAAAAAGGTAACGTTAATAGAAAATGTGCAAACATGCTTTAAAAATAGATGCGCTACCCCTCTCACACCGAGGGCTCAACCAGAGATTCAATAGACTAATAATGACACCGCAGTCTGAACTTCTGCCTCAACTGCTTCTTTAAAAGGACTGTTTGTAAGAATCAGAAATTGCTTGTTAACAGCGACACTTGTGGCAGCAATGTCAACGACAGACAGCGTCCTGTTGCTCGCACTCGCCCGTGTGCACGCGCTACCTGACTGTGAGCGAGCGAGCAAACAGCGAGGTGACACACGTCAGCTAAAACTACAATATCACACTATATTTCACCTGCTTGGCAGTAATGTTAGCTGACCAGACGAAGGTCTCTCCATGAATCAATGCTGATCCTAGTGTTGGCTTTTCCTGCTTCAGCCTCCCGACCCGGTCGGAGACGATAACGTAACTCTCTGCGGAGCCCCGTCACTTCACAAGACACGGGAAACCTCTGCTGGTCTGGAGGAGCTGCAGCATTTATTTCTGCACAAACGTCCACTGTACATTCACTAGATATTCTCAGAGGTAAACTAACCCTTCTGCAGTGTGTAGTGTGCGCACATGCTCGTGTAGAGGTGGAGTGAGCTTAGTGAGAACGAGCGCGGTGTGTGAGTGAAGGCAAGCAGGAAGGCAGAGTACAGCAGAGACTCCGGCCCTGGAGACCAAGACTACAGTCTCCCATGCGTCCTCCGACCGCGGCCAACACTGTTTTGCAGGACGGGCTTCACTAGATATAACTTTGCGGTTTTGGTGCTTCCGTGTAGTTTGTGTTGGAGTCTGAGTCTGAACAGCGTAACCACACAAGAGCGCGCATGGGACACCGACCCGCAATGATTTATACGTGTAAGAAGTTACAAACAGTCCCTTTAATACAATCTGATTTTCTGCTCCCATTTAGAAACACCTTGGGAAGTTGGGCCTGACAGAGGCCTTGGACAAATCCAAAGCTGACTTTTCCAACATCTCTGGGAAGAAGGATCTCTACCTGGCCAGTGTGTTTCACGCCTCTGCCATGGAATGGGACACTACTGGAAACGAAATGGACACGAGCATCTTTGGCACAGACAAGCTGAAAAACCCTAAACTGTTCTACGCCGACCACCCTTTCATCTTCCTAGTGAAGGACCAGAAGACAAACTCCATCCTGTTCATCGGCAGGATGGTCAGGCCAAAGGGCGATAAGATGAGAGATGAATTGTAACCACATTAAGTTAAAAGCCTGACTGTGTGTGTGTGTGTGTGTGTGTGTGTGTGTGTGTGTGTGTGTGAGTGTGTGTGTGTGAGTGTATATTTTCTACTGCAATATGCTGCACAAATGCATTCCTTTACGTCACATGCCGACAGCATTCCACACTACATGGCTGAGGGGATGTGTTTAAACATTTGACCCTGTGTTTTAGTGAGCAAAGCATTGTGCACACCCTTCCTTTTTATCTTGAAGAATATTTGATGTGGCTTTTTTTGTTTGCACTGGCAGATCACATTATGGACTGAAGACTTATATTAAGTATGAGTTCCCTGATTAATGCCTAAAATGTAAACGCACAGTTAATGGAGGACGAGGATACCTGAAACATTATCATGTGCCAGCATGTTGACAGGTCTTAACAATCTTAAAAGGTGTACAACAATCTTACTTTTATAGAGATTGTATGGTGCTTGTATTGTGTTGTATATCTTAAAAAAAATATGTTTTAATTTGTCAAGCATGGTTGCTTTAATTTGTTAACTCCTAGGATCTTCATATGTTTTGCCCATCTTTTGCTCTGCTTACCACCATTTTTAACCAAGAGGCTACATTGCTGTCTTATTATTGATCCTCCCTGGATGCACTGATCTACACTGGCAAACAAACCACATTATGGCTGATGTAATAAGAACTATCTATAAAACAATGTGTGCACATATGATTTGACAATTTCAATAAATGAATGGTTTTAAACTGTTACAAATTTACAGTTTTTGCAATAAAAGTGTGGAAAAAAACAACAAGTCATCTTAATTTTAAATATTTGGTGCTGACATTTTCCTCCATATAGCCTACGAGAAGACTCTGACTCATTCAACCAGTGCTTGAATGTCTGTTTGCAATAGCAGTTTAGCCTTGGGCATGTCTGTTGAATTCAGGTCCCAGTGGGATTTTCCAGCTGAATAACATGAGAAAATTCCAGTGAGGGTGATTGTGTGACCTCCTGGGCAGCTCTACTTCAGCAAGGAATGGGACAGAGTTGCAATGGTATACACTACATGGTAAACATTGCCTCTTAATCAAAAAACTGTATATATTTAGACAAAAAATATTTGGCTACATCCAGATGTGTTCTGCAGCTGCTCCAATGAGCAAAGCACTCGCTAAAAGGCACATCATAAAAATCAGTATCAGGTTTATATCCCCAAGTATATACATACATACATGGAATTTGACTCCGGTATTATGCAGTTCTCTCAATGTACTTAAACAGAATAGAAATAACAGAATAAAGGAATACAATGATAAAAGTAAAAATAAAATGTCTATATACAAGTTAAGTGTTCTGGAAGTTGTAAACAATACAAATAGTGCAAAGAAATAAATACTGGCTGGATATAAACGGACTGGATGATCCTGTACAGTATGTACATGTGAAGATGTCTATATACTGTATGTACAGCATGTAGGATTTATATTTACTGTGACAGGTATGTACATATTACAATATGCACATCAAGTGACAGATGATATATATGTATATAAAAGACTGTAAGAAGTATAATCTATAATGGCAGTGGATATTTGGTGTTAAAGAGTTATTGACAGTGTCTGACTGATTCATGTTCATGTTCATGAAGTGTTCATCACAGTGATGAGGGTAGAAACGGTTCTTGTGTCTCCCACTTGAGTCTTTGCATTAAGTTCACAGTGAAAACTTATAGAACTTATAGAAAAACAGTCAGTAATGACAAATGGTTCGTTATTTAATAGAAAAGGGTTCAATAATAGAAATACAATTTACTTGGCTAAGGAAAAGATTAAATAGGAGATTAGTACATCAGTAAACAGAGTATTTTGTAGCGTCATTGTGTCAGTATATTCTGAGACCTTTTGTTAGTGTATCACACCACCTAGAGGACTTCTGGGTTCATGACAGAACAATTATTGTTATTCACAAAGACAAATCATTTATTCAATATCATATCATAAGACATTTACTGGAGTATTGCATAAAGAATGTGCAAGTTATATCTAAAGGGGAACACCACCTAAATTAAGAATTCCAACATGATATCTCCATGGCCGAGGAAAGTTCAATCAATAGTTGTGAACATGAGCTCCTCTCTCTCTCAAATCCAGAAACCAGCGAAGTAAGACTCAAACTGGTGATGTCATCAGGTATAAAGTGTTGATCTGCTCCATAGACGATGAATGGGAGACCCACAGAATGGTTGTTTTCTTCTTTATACCCAGATGAGCTTTATTCTACTGTAGTGTTGTCAGTCATCTAGAACATCTCTCCTTATTCACTGTCTATGGAGCAGCTCCACACTTTATACCCCATCACATCACAAATCTGAGTTTTAGCACTCTAGTTTTGGGATTTGGGAGAGAGATGTTCATGTTTACTGATATTTTTTGGACTGGAATAACATGTATGAATTTTGAAAATGGGTGAAGTTCCCTTTTAATTATAAAACTTAATAAAGGGGAACTATGATAGACATACAATTTTACAAATTTAGGCCATTATCTTGCTTCAAAAGTACTATTCACAGGTCTATAAACATTATTTCAGCGTTAATTATCGGTCCATAATTAATCAAAGATTAAACAAGATAGTAACACTATAACTTATGCGTTACAGTGTTAATTGAAATGTTAGTAAAATACAATACAGTTGGCAAAGTGGTCAGCAATATTTTTTCTTTGAGATTTGCCCAATGCATTGAATATGTCTAATATTATGAATTCAAGATAATTGTAATGTAAGAAATGTCTAGGATTCAAATCAGTACTGTAAATAAATGTAAATTATCTTTAGTTGTACAGTGGGAAGTGGTTGAGACCTGTGTGCAATATAGTAGGTGATTCTTTTTATAAGTGCTTATTTCCCTAGAAATGATGCTGTTAACATTACGGCATCACCATCTTAAACCGTGGAAAGACTTACAGGAGCTGTAGATGTTAAATGTTCTTTAAAGATGACTCAGCCCACTGTAGAGAAATAGAGGAGCTGGCTATGGGGTGTGATGTATACAGTCTTGTAGATAACCTCCCTAAAGCGAAGTAGCTGTATGCATTTCATCAGTCACCTGCCACCCAATTCGACTGTTATGAGGCCATGAAATAGGCATTATCAGTCGCTATAAGCATCATAGATGTGGGTCAGTGGGCCTACTACGTTTTAAAAGTGAAAGTGAAACTTAAAAGTAAAACATTCTAACATGTTGTAAAACTGAATGAAACGTGACGTTTTGAACACAAACAAAAAGGCTTCTTTAGGTTTAGACAACACACATTTCCTATCTGTTCTAAATGAACCTTAAAGGGAGATTTGTCAAGTATTTAATCCTCTTATCAACATGGGAGTGGACAAATATGCTGCTTTATGCAAATGTATGTATATATTTATTATTGTAAATAAATTAACAACACAAAACAATGACAGATATTGTCCAGAAACCCTCACAGGTTCTGCATTTAGCATAAAACAATATGCTCAGATCATAACAGTTTTTCCTGGCTGAGGTCTTATAAGGGCTGCAGACCATTCTGATTGTTCACTTTGCACTTGGACTTGGACAACTGTGGAAGTTTTAACCCGCTGGAGAGAATCTACTGGAAATGGATCTTGTTGGAGAACAAAACTACTGGAAACTACTACTACTATTGTGGAAAACTGATCAAGGAGGAGCACCTGTGTGAGTTTTAATAGCATTCGGGGTTCTCAAAAATTTAAATTTTTAGCACAATTAGTTCTGTTGATATTTGGGCTATAACTGAGCAAAGGTAGGGTTAGGGTAAATAAATAGTAGCCTATCAAATAGCCCAAGTGCTCCACAATCTTCACTTAAAGTGATAAAAGTCTGATAACGTTAGCTACAGTATATAACCTTTCCCCCGTAGTGCTAACGGCAGGTTCTGGTTCACAGCCTCCTACTGAGGCTATGTGTGATTTAGTTTAACAACAGTAGAACTGGACTTTGTTATCGCTCGTGAGGAGGAGGAGGAGGAGGAGGAGGAGGAGGAGGAGGAGGAGGAGGAGGAGGGCTCCTGCTGTGTCTACAGACCCGTCAGTAGTCCCAGCCTCCTCCTCCTCCTCCTCCTCCTCCTCCTCCTCCTCTTCCTCCTCCTCCTCTCCTCCTCCTCCTCCTCCTCCTCCTCCTCCTCCTCCTCCTCCTCCTCCTCTCTCCTCTCTCCTCCTCCCCTCCTCCTCCTCCCCCTCCTCCTCCTCTTCCTCCTCCTCCTCCTCCTCCTCCTCCTCCTCTTCCTCCTCCTCCTCCTCCTCCTCCTCCTCCTCTTCCTCCTCCTCCTCTCCTCCTCCTCCTCCTCCTCCTCCTCTTCCTCCTCCTCCTCCTCCTCTCTTCCTCTCTCCTCCTCCTCCTCCCCCTCCTCCTCCTCTCTCCTCCTCCTCCTCCTCCTCCTCCTCCTCCTCCTCCTCTCCTCCTCCTCCTCCTCCTCCTCCTCTTCCTCCTCCTCCTCCTCCTCTCTTCCTCTCTCCTCCTCCTCCTCTTCCTCCTCCTCCTCCTCCTCCTCCTCCTCCTCTCCTCCTCCTCCTCCTCCTCCTCCTCCTCCTCCTCCTCCTCCTCCTCCTCTCTCCTCTCTCCTCCTCCTCCTCCTCCTCCTCCTCCTCCTCCTCCTCCTCCTCCTCCTCCTCCTCCTCCTCCTCTTCCTCCTCCTCCTCCTCCTCCTCCTCCCCCTCCTCCCTCCTCCTCCCCCTCCTCCTCCTCCTCTCCTCTCCCCTCCTCCTCCTCCTCCTCCTCCTCCTCCCCCTCCTCCTCCTCTTCCTCCTCCTCCTCCTCCTCTCTTCCTCTCTCCTCCTCCTCCTCCTCTTCCTCCCTCCCCCTCCTCCCCCTCCTCCCCCCCCTCCTCCTCTCTTCCTCTCCCCTCCTCCTCCTCCTCCTCTTCCATCATGGCTCCCTCCGCAGACAGGCACGGATTCTGGGGCCGGCCGACCTCAACGCTTGACTGGTGCGAAGAGAATTATGTCGCCTCCTTTTACATCGCGGAATTCTGTAAGTAGAATATAAGTGCAGCATTTCCTTTGAAATGCGTTAATTCGTGTTTGTTTTAAGGAGATTTCGGGGAGAAACAGGACAAGCAGAGGCTGCTGGGGACGAACTGTCGCCCTCACAACGTTAAACATGAAGCTGCTTTATGTCTCTGTATAGACCTTATGGAGAGATCCGACCGTGTTAGCTCATATGAATCATTATGGAAACATAGTCACGTTATAGCTGCAGCTCAATGTTCGCTAGCTCAGACGAAGCTCTAACCAACAGAAAGCTGTTTTACACTCAGCTTTACTGAAGCTTGTTATTCACACACGGTGCAGGATGCGGCTGTTAGCTAACGTTTTCATACACTTTGACATAATTAACACTATTATTATTATTACATGGGACGTGGTTTCTCATCACAAGGTGCATTTTAGTCATTCACAGGCAACACTGGAAACTTGATGGAACATTTCCTCCTCATTGCTTTGTCTAACGATAAAAACTGGTTCCTCAGGAACCACTATCTTATATTTAAACATTGTTAGTTTCAAACTGTTCAAAAAACGACTCTGTCAGCGGGGATTTTTGCGGAAATGACTCATGGCAGAGACACATGCTTGCCCTCAAAAGCATTTAGTCAAACTACACTGGACGAACATTCCAACTGAAAATAATCATTTTTATTTACTCATGATTGTGCAGACAATTTGAGCTCTTGGAAGTGAACTAGGCAATGTATTCAAAAGATTTGTACTCAGCCCTCTTTAACAGTACATGTATTAATTAGTAATATAGAGGAAAGTTTTTTTTTCAATTAGGGCTGCCATTCGATTTAAATTGTTTAATCTCGATTAATCTCATGATTGTCCATACTTAATCACGATTAATCACAAATTAATGGCAATTTTTTTAATCTGTTCAAAATGTACCTTAAGGGGAGATTTGTTAGGTATTTAATACATTTACTGGTTTAGGTACAAGTTACAATAAATACAAAACAACACGGAACAATGACAGATATTGTCCAGAAACCCTCACAGGTTCTGCATTTAGCATAAAACAATATGCTCAGATCATAACATGGCAAACTGCAGCCCAACAGGCAACAACAGCTGTCAGTGTGTCAGTGTGCTGACTTCACTATGACTTGCCCCAAACTGCATGTGATTATCATAAAGTGGGCATGTCTGTAAAGGGGAGACTCGTGGGTACCCATAGAACCCATTTACATTCACTGATCTGGAGGTCAGAGGTCAAGGGACCCCTTTGAAGATGGCCATGCCAGTTATTCCTCGACAAAATTTAGTGTAAGTTTGGAGCGTTATTTAACCTCCTTCATGACCAGCTAGTCTGACCTGGTTAGTACCGATTCTAGCTCTAAAACTGAGCCCGCTACAATCTAAAAATAACAAGTTGTGTTACAGAAATTAGTGACGTTAAAACGAATTTGCGTTAATGCGTTATTATCGCGTTAAGTTTGACAGCCCTAACCTGCCACACTAACTTGCCATTTTGCTTGAAATCCTAGAGTATATTCTAATGTAGTGTGTTTCTACTGTAGTGTGTTTCTACTGTAGTGTGTTTCTACTGTAGTGTATAGAACTTATTCTGGTACAGGTTCAGGTGTTGCTGTTGTCTTATTGCCAATGGTGCTATGTGATGCAACATTTAGTCCAACTGAAGCCAAGTAGGTCAGAGTTCAGTTATATTATTGCTTCTTTATCTTCTTTGAATTTTGTCCACATCAACATGCCGCATATTAAGGACGCTGACAGTTGAAGATTTGTTTGTACAAATGACACACGCTGGCCTAGCTAGAAGGTTGTTTTCGGCGACAGAAGAATTGTTTGGCATTTAAACGTCGATTCAGGTTACAATGGCTGGAATGCGGCATTGTTCAGGTGGGAAAGAGACACCGGCATGACTTTAATCCTCATCTGATGTGTGCTTTTGTGCATTATCTCTCTTTGTAAAACATCAGCACATGGTGACGGGACAAAGCAGACACAGAGGGAGGTCACAAACAGGCAGCTCATCACATTCACACGTTTGCAGTTGTCATTGAAATGTGAAAAACAAGCACTCACATGCTGTTTGATTCTTGACATGTGTGCATTTATTATCAGTAACCAAAGTCCACCGATTTTAAAATGGTCACCCTGACGACTCATGGAAACGCCTTGGCTTTTATCAGACACCTGCAGATAAAGGGTACGTGTCATGTTGGCTATGAAGATACCAGTAAGCACTGGCAGAGTGGCAGTATTACTTTTCAAACTACTTACAGTTTTTTTGCAATTGCCAAGACACAAAAACTGGTACTTGTAGCACAATTATTAATCTATTGACCAGGCATGCTAAACAATAAGCCGATTGTCTGCGTTACACTAAGTTTAAAATGATAAAAGACACTATAATAATAATAACTACACACAGTTATCTACATTAGACACGTCATGTTGTTTGCTAAACACGCCATTGAAATACCACACTGAATCATCAATCACCTGCACCCATAATGCACCTGTGAAAACACCATGTAACAAATTCGATCACCTAGAAATCAGAAGCTGTGTCTCAATTCGGATACTTCTGTTTGTACACTTTCATGTAGTACACTGTAAAAACTTAGTCGTGTAGCGTGTGAATTTCGATAGGGTAGTGTTGTCTTAAATCGCACACGGCTGTTGTGCCCGGAAGCTCGGTAGATCTGCTGATGATACTCACAACATATCGGCAGTAACTCAATTCAGACGGATAAATTAACCCAATAATGGCTTCTATCTGACTACAGTATAGTGGTACATAGTGGTACTTAGTGAAAAAAAAACACATGCATAACTTAAATCTGTATAGTTCCGTGTTCTCCGTTAACCGCTGCAGCTTCCTCAACTTTTCACAAGTTTGAAATAGGCCAGTGCCCCCCCCCCCCCCCCCCCCCCCCTTCCCTTCCGTTACGTAGCAAAGATGGCGACTGTTGAAGGTGAGAAGTCCAGCGTTCCACACTAAACATTTTTACTGTTTTGAGGACAACATCCGAGTACTTAGAGTGCACTGCATTAAAATAGTAAGTATGAGTACGGAAGTGCGCGAATAGAGACACAGCAAGAGCACTTCTATAAATTCTATAAAAAGGATTCAGGTTTGCTCTTTGGTGTGCACAACAATGGAGGCCAATTTTGGAGAGAGAGTTAGAGGACTGTAATTGCAATATACTGTATTTTGTTTACAGAAAAATACAGTAACTGTCAAATTCAGTTAAAGTAGTTGTGTCTAAAAAATAATATAATTAAATTTAATCTAAAATGATTTTTAAATTAAAAAAAAGTTTTAGATAAATTTAAATTTATGAACAAAAATGAACCACTTTTGATGTTCGATTTATGTTAAAGGTCACTTTGAATGATTAACTAATGATAAACAAATTGTAGAAAAACAAAGATTTTTATTTGGGACGGTCCACATTAATGTCGGGACAGCTGAGGTTGTATTTTGGGCGGCTCCAGGAGGATGGTTAAAAAAGTTAGTTGAGAGCCCTGGCCTGCAGGAACCTCTGGTTGAGGGAGGAGGTGCTGCTTTACCTCACTACCTTACCTCTGCTACGTGGCAAACTAAGCTAAACTCACAACATTCAGACAGCTTTTGTTTTAGCTTGTTTGTAACAATGCGATATTATTCGAGCTAGCACTCTGTGCTTTTGTAAAACATTGCGACAGTAGATGAGAGACTGCAGACAGAGCAGATTGAAATTTAGCTTTTCTATATGTTTACATGTTTATGCTTGTTGAACAGGTGTATTGATAAAGTATTGGCTTTTTACTCTCGGAGGTTTCATTGCACTTACAGTAACAAGCATAGTTGTCGTAGTTAGGCTATCTTCACTTCAGCTGGTATACTTGTCTGTCTCCACCGCGGCGAGATGCTGCAGCGATAAATTACACCGAAACGTTAAAAAGTAGGCTCCAATAAAAAAACTGATAACGTCAGAGCTTATCAGTACTACGGTCTTTAATTTAGCACCGGTGCCCATTTAAAGCCGGGTTTTGGTAGGTCTACCCATCCCTAAACGTGAGGAATGGGCTGGGTTCGTATTGACTTGCCCTTCGGTCCGGATGCGGACCTTGGTCCGGACTTTGAGAAACCGTACTTTAGGGAATAGTGTTTTATACTTAGAACAACAATGTGCAGTTGGCATGTGGAAAGAGCTATTTATTTATTTGGTGTTTGTGTGCAGAGTTTTGACTAAGCGGGCCCTAGTTTCAGAAATTGTGTAACGTCCTGGTAAGCCTGATTGTTTCTCACGCCTAAGTTTGTACATCACCACAAACCCAGAAAGAGCAACGTCTGGATCAGTGGCTCTGTTCAGACCGGGCATTTACATGCGTGATCCGATCACAAGTGGACAGCTCCAAGTACAGGTTTGAATGCACCCAAGACGCATTGAGGACGTATTAAGATCCGATCGCTCAGACCACATTCAGAGGTGGTCTGGGCCGCATATGGCCACATTCTTTTAGCCGTGTGTCCTGGGCCACATTGAACAGCTGCCTACACAACTGATGTGTGTGTGTGTGTGTGTGTTACTCACCATCGCTGACACAGAGACATACAGTCATTCACGCTCACATTCACACCTACGGGGCATTTTAGAGTTGCCAAGTAACCTAACCTGCATGTCTTTGGACTGTGAGGGAAGCCGGAGGACCCAGAGAAAACCCACATCGACACGGGGAGAACATACAAAACCCACACAGAAAGGCCCCAGCTGGCTGGTGGGTTCGAACCCAGAGCCTCTTGATGTGAGGCGACAACTGCACCACTGTGATGCCCCAATAATATTCAATTTATTCAAATATAACAACCAAGAAAAGTAGCAAATTCACATGTTCGAGAATCTGGAACTATCACATTTTTTTTGCATATTGTCTTGAAAAATGACTTAAACGATCAAAGTAGTTGCTGATTCATTTTGTATCAGTCGTTTAATCGACTAATCGTTGCAGCTCTAAAAAAAATAGAAAAGTGTCACTGAAGTCTATCCATCATTTACTATCTGCCCATTATTATTATTATATTATAAAGTTAAAGTGACAGATGCACCAGAATTCAAGTATTTCAGTGCTGTGTAATATGTAATATCTGTGTAATATATTTCTATGTAATAGGTGGCAGCAAACATAGCAGCAGAAGTGTGTGCATGAACTCCCAGTGCAGTGATCAGGTTTCTGTAATACGATACATTCATGCTGGTGTTATAATGATCACAACATGTAACCCAGCCACTGCTGTCATGTCACCCAATCACAGAGGTCATGTCGTCTGGCTCTGAATTGTCTCTGTTGTCTTTGTGAACAGGGAACACTGTCAGCAACCTGATTATGATTCTTCCTCCCATTTATGGGGCCATCCAGACGTTTCGAGACGGCCTGGAGTTTCGCTACATCTGCTCTTTCCTCGGACTGGCAGGTTAGTCCGTTGAAAGCATGTACAGTATTTCCTGACTCTATATTAGTGACCGTACTGAAGCTCTTGTTTACATATCGTAGTTATCGACAACAGACTTTCCAGTTGTACAGTGTTTCCTGCTGATGCCATCAATCATATTGCGTACACTTGAGAATGTCCTGACTTTCAATTGTAATGTTTTGTGGGATTGTCTGTGCGTCGCCCAGCTGTTGGTGTTGGTTCCTGGTGCTTCCACATGACGCTGCTGTATGAGATGCAGGTGGGCATAAAAATCTTAATATGTCAGCAAAAAGTGGGAACAAAATCTTATTGTATCTTTTTTTAATATGAATTTCTCACTGAAACTGCATGAATCAGACTCATTGTTACTTTGGAAATATTTGTGATGATTATAAGGTCAAATATTTGCTAATATTAAGTTATGCTGAAACAATGTACTTCTATAGTGATGTATTAATATGTTTTCTTTGTATTCTCATTTGCAGTTACTGGACGAGTTGCCGATGATTTACAGTACATGCGTCTTTGTCTACTGTCTGTAAGTGGCTCAGCCTTTTGGATTTATTGCTGTTGAAGCAGTGACCGACAGTCACTGAGAATATACTAGTTTAATAGTATATAGTATAATATGTGAGTGTATAATATATATGTAAAATGAACCGCTGAATCCCTTACTGATCGCTGGATCCATTCCAACAAACACGAAGATGATACACTACGTATCATCTTCTTGTGGCTGTAGATACTGTATGTAATGGAACTATTGATTCTAAACTGGAAATGAGTATTTCTTCCACTTTAGCTCTGCTTGTTTAACAGTCTCTGAAGCTCATCACTGGTCAGGTCTATGTAGACGGTTAGCGTACCTGTGTGCATGGTTCGGAAAGAATTGGCTGTGAACCACTGCCTCCTGTGGATCAGACCTTATTGGCCCTGGTGTCCCTCTCCAAGTCCGTCTTGGCAAAGCAGAGCTGCCCAAGCACTAAAATGATGGATGCCATGCTCGCCAGAATGCATGGAGCTGTGCAAGTCCAGGGACAGCTGGTTAACACGGGGGCTATTCTAGCCTTGTACCCGCACCAGCTGCCAATACAGTTTGCCTGGGAGACCCTTGTGGAGCGCAGCCCTGGGTGGTTTCCACCATGACTCAAGGTTGTAGTTTACAGTTTCTTCACCTACCCCACTGACAAGGTTAGCCACTTTTCAGTGGTAGCAGACCCTCAGCACAGGGAGGTTCTGGCTGCGGAGACCTCCACTCTCTTGGCAAAGAAGGCCATCCGGGAGGTGAGGCAGAAATATCAGCAGACTGGATTCGTCAAGTAGGATGGGAGACCTATTTTTTAATTTTAAGAGGGCTAGTTTCTGAGACCTCTGTGATGCAAGATGTTGACGGTGGGTCCGACGGGCAATTCTTCAAGGTGTCTGGTTTGCCACGATCGACCTAGAGAATGCATATTTTCAGATCCCAATATAGGAGGGACACAGGCGCCACCTCAGGTTTGCCTTCAACAACAAGTCCTTTGAGTTCCATGTCCTCCCATTCTGGATATCATTAGCATCCCACACATTCACAAGGTGCATGGACACAGTCCTGGGACCCATGTGTTGGGAACGTCTTTAAATCCTCAATTACTTTCACGACTGGCTGGTGGGTGCTCGCTCTGAGAAGCAATGCTGCAACCATGTGGCCCGGTTCCTGCAGCACTTAAGGCCACTTTCACAAGCCATTGTCCATTTGGCTAGTCCGAATCAGAGTGAAATTGATACTTCTGTTTTCTATTTAGTCTGGTTCGGTTTCACAGTGCACAAATCAAAGTGGACCAAATAAAAAAAAACAAGTTGCTGAGGGGCATGTACGGAGCAAATTTATCTTTTTCGTCTCAAGAGCTGCCACTTCTATGCAGGGAACCGCGGACTTTGATGCTATCAAAGTTTTATCACTTTGACTCAGCACTGATCGACTGCACATGAATCCCTTCTCCTCCAGGTTATGACTTTATAAACATCACTGTTTTTGCAGACTTTAGTTAGAATAATCTGTGTTCTCTTCGGCCCAGATGTCAAGCAAACATCGGACTTCTACAGAAGTCTATGTCAGTCCTTTCCCACTCATGTTAACCCGTTGTTTACCTGTGTCCATCTCAACAATTGCCTGCACAGACAGCCTGCATTTTGGTTTGCTTGGAAACGGTCCGAGACCGCCTCTCGCAAGCGATCTCGGTCCGGTTGTTTTGGTCTGCACCAGAGAACGATAACTGCGCTCACAACTGCCCTAACGAACCGCTCCAGAGTTCAATTAAAACGTACAAAATGTTGGCTTGTGAAAGTGCTCTAAAACACCGAGGCCTGCACCTCAACAGGAGGAAGAGCAGGCTCTAGCCCTCCCAGTCCACAGACTTCCTTGGCATGTGGTTGGATGCCAGGACAGGAACACTTCAACTCAAGGAATACAGCCCCCCCGTTGGATCTAAGTTGATTCACTGCAGGTGCTAAGCATCTGGGAATTATGTATTTTTAAGATGTTTTTTAAACTAAAATGCGTTATACAAGTAGCAAGCTCCATTAAGGAATAACGTAGCGTAGGTTGTGTGCTTAACGTGTGTGTGGCGGTGAGTATGAAATTAGCAGTAACGTAACAGCTGTGAACGTAGCAGTGCAGTGTGTGTATAGTTCAGGCTGTCGGTGAACAAATACTACAACTCCTCAAGACGCAAGCTAAGTTACCGTGTCCTGCTGGCCACCTGCTGACTAAAATGAAGGGGGTTATCCCTGAAGTTAGCGACAGCTTCAGCTCAGGCTCACTTAGCAAGGCTGACCTTTATGGTGGACCAGCTATTCTCGAGTGAGTTCTTTATGGTTATTCAAGCTGAACATGTTAAATAAACACGTTTGTTTCTTTTTTCAGATATGAGTGTTTCAAACAGGAGAACAGCATCAGTTTGTTTCCCATTGCATTATTATTAATCTTCAGTGTCTCAGTCACTGTGGTGAGTATCCACTTTCACTTTAACAGTGATCATTTAGTTTGAACCATAATGTAAATAAAGCATCCGTCACATCCTCTTGAGTAGTTTCTGTCTTTCTTTTTGCAGGTATACTTGCAGTGGAAGGAGCCAGTCTTCCACCAGGTAAGGGAATGCTCTGCGTCACGCTCAACTGGCTCAGATTGCTCATTGTTTGCTATTAGGGCTCAGCGTGCCTTAAGTCATGTTTACCTTGTGTAAACATTGGGTTTACCAACACAGCATACAGCACTCAGTCGGGTGCATGCAGCGGGCTGGTTGTTAAACATAAAGTAGCATTTCATACCAAAAGGATGCAACATTTAATGTTATTTTATGGTTTAAAGATGGATATTAAGGTGTAGCATTTAAATAAACACATATACTATGTCCTAAACTCAATGCTGAATCCTTAACTGGGATCAAACCAGTGAACATTGTAGAAGAAGAATAATCTCATAACCCTAACCATATACAGCAACCATATCAACCTTCAAAGACACACAGCCACTTCTGTTATACCCAGAGTTTGTGTGTACCTGCTTAGAGTGTCACATTGTATAGTATATGTGTTGCTTTACAACAGTAAAGCTGCCTCTGTTTACTCTTTGGATCTGACTTTGTTTACTGATCACACTGCTCTGGTGGGTCAGAGCACAGTGAACAAACTGTGTGGTTCAAATGGTGACGTTCAGTATGAGTATTTTTCTACTTCTTGTAAATAGTGATTGTACTGAATGCATGTAATATTTGTGTTGCTGTTCCTAATTTATGTGAAATTTGTGGAATGTAACAAGCAACAGATATACACGTGTGTTCACTGTAATCAAGCCAAGTCTACTTGACCCCTCATTTCAGCTTATGACCTTAGTGTGGACATCAGTTGTTTGCAGTGCGATTGTTTCATTTTAAGGATTATAAGACCTGAACTTACTTCTTATTTGACTACAGACCACAAGACCTGTAGAGGTCTAATAATTAAATTAAATACATAATAATAATAAAATAATAAAAATCTTGTATTTATCCTGTAAAATGACTAAAAGTCTATAGCTCTAATAAAGATTAAACTCTGCTTGTATTGGAAAGGCTATGCTAGCAGATTGTGTTAGCAGGTTATGTTATCATTAATCTCAATGTACATCTTGCTATGAGGGGTGGAAGTAACAACAATGGATTGATAAAGATGGAGGTGATGAAAGTGCCTGTGAATTAAAAAATGGAGCCATAAAAATTGATGTGAAATGAAAAATGGAGTGACAAATTATCAAGTGATTTAATTAATGGAAAACCGATTTGACTAAAACAGTGGTGATATGATGAAAACAGAGCCATGTTTATCATGTTCACCGTCTTACAGTCATCATTCACAACACTAAATTACCATTTATCATTTAAGGAAAGTGGCCTCAAGTCTTGAAGTTACAAAAAATAACTGAAGAAAAGGGAAGTGATGAAAATGCTTACGAATGAATAAGGGAAGTGATGAAAATGCTTACGAATGAATAAGGGAAGCGATGAAAATGTATGTTTTGAATTGAAAAATAGTGTAATAAATTGTCAGGTGCTTTGATAAACTTGAATGGCATTTTATTTGAAACAGAGTTGTTCTGATAATCAGCTGTCGACCGTTCACCAGTTCCTGTGCTGTAAACAATAGATGTCAGTTGGGTGTTGTTAATGATGATTGGTTCACAGCTGATTATCAGAGCGACATTGTTTCAAATAAAATGTCATTCAAGTTTATCAAATCAATTGACAATTTATCACTTTATTTTTCAATTCACATACATTTTATTCACTTCCCTTTTCTTCAGTTATTTTTTAATACTCCCACCCTTGAGGCCATTTTCCTTAAAGGAGCAGTGTGTAACAATTAGAGGATCTATTGGCAGAAATGGAATATAATATTAATAAGTATGTTTTATTTTGTGTCTAATCACTTGATAATAAGAGTCGTTGTGTTTTCGTTACCTTAGAATGAGCCGTTTATATCTACATAGGGAGCGGGTCCTCTCCACGGAGTCCGCGATGATGCACCGCCATGTTTCTACAGTAGCCCAGAACGGACAAACCAAACAATGTTAACTTTTTCTGCTTGGGCCTAAAATAATAATAATTATAGCATGATGATTCATCACTCCATTTTTCATTTCACATCCATTTTTACGGCTGTAAATAGTCAGAAGTAAAAATTTGTATTTCTCTTGCCCCTCATGCCCTTGCAGTGTTTCAAAGTGTTTCTTCTTCTAGGTCATGTATGGTGCTCTAGTAGCTTGCCTAGTGATGCGATCTATCTTCATTGTTACATGGTAAGTTTGCCAAGAGGGCCGGTTGTTCATTAATATTCAGTGAAGCAACAACTTGCTAAAGGGTTTTCTTTGTTGTTTTTGTTTTAATGATAGGGTGTACCCATGGCTCCGACCACTGTGTTACACCTCCTTAGGAGTCTTCATGTTAGGGTTCCTACTGTGGAACATTGACAACATCTTCTGTGACACATTAAGGTGAGTATATGCAGTGGAAAACTACTAAGGGTCTTGTTATTATATATTAACTTGCTTAATTTTGGAATTAACATATGTGACATCATAACAAGGACAAGTCAGGCAAACTCAAAGTAATGTCAATATCTGGAAATATATCAGCTCATTTACTGTGGAACAAGAAACGTAAGTTAAAATGAACGTTTAGGTTTTGATTCATGTTTAGAAAATAAAACATTTATAAGGAGAGTTTATTAGCATCCTCTTCTGGATAATCCCATACTGCTGGATATACAATGTTTGTTTTGTTAATAATTGAAGTTGTTGGGTCAACACTTTTTTGATCTCTCAGAGCCAGTAGACAAACGCTTCCCCCTGGTGTTGGAGTAGTAACACAGTTCCATGCCTGGTGGCACATCTTCACAGGCCTTGGATCCTACCTGCACATACTTCTCAGGTAGGCTCCCCTCTTAGTAACAGGACACAGTCGCAGTGACTTTAGCCACTTTCATTTCCACCAAAAGTTCACGCGACTTTTACTACTTTTCAAGGAACTAAAAGGTTCCTTCAGCCCACTGTTGTCCGTGTTTCCACCGCAGTCTAAAGACCTGCAAAGATTAGACAAATTAGTCCGCTGAGGTACAATAAAGCAACATGACATGAGACTGGTGCTTGTGGTCACAGCGGTAAACACACTCTGCAGTGGTTAGGGTTAGGGTAAACTTAACCCTAACCCTAGGGTTAACCCTAACACCACTGTGTTCGAAAAATAAATAATTTGCGGTTTTCTCTCACTGCGATGTCGATATCTACTGCTGCATATATTAACTACTGCACGTTGGATGTAATGCATGAAATGCAGTGGAGGAAAATGAAACTAAGAGCGTCTGTCTCCACAGGAGGGGTGTCACGATGTCGACTCTAAATCGGAAATCGATCGAAATTGGCTTACAATCTTGATCATCTAAATCAAAAGCATGATCAACGATATTTTTCACCCATTATAAAAAACAATGATCTGGTAATCTTTATGAATCAAGACGCCATAGTCTAACAATGGCATGTTTAAATCGAAAAATCGAATTGAATCATGGCCTTAAAATCGAAAGTCAAATCGAATCGTGGATTTGGAGAATCGTGACACTCCTACTCCACAATAAATCATCTGTTTAGTGTTTGTGGGTTATTTATTTGTGCTTTAGAACGTAACGGCCATGAAACCATCAGAAAATAACTTTTCTTTCTCTCATTCAAAGCACCACTGCGCTACGTCTCTCTCTTCTAATATCTCCCTCGCGATCTCTCTCTCTCTTTTTTTATCTCTGTCTTTTTTGAATGAGTCGGGAAGTCGACAGTAGAGCCTAACTTTACTTTTAATGTCATCAAACAAAGAGGAATGCTCTCCCCTCATCCTAAAATGGTCCTAAATCGATACTTGAGTACTTCCTTGTTTATGAATGAAGTGGTGCATGAGTTGAAGCCGTTGAAGCAGCAGTGCTGTATGTGTGTCTTTCACCAATTAGCGATGGTCATCCTTGCAAACTCCACCCCGAAGGTTCCGGTACTTCCAGAAAGTACTACCCTCCTGACAAGGGCCTTTTTGTGGGTTAAAAAGGCCCCATAAAATGTCCCCAGAACTTAATTTAGACCCTGGTCCCTGCAGTCCAAACGCAATGAGTTCCTCAAAAGGTTCTTAGTCCTGGGGGAAAGTTCCTGCGGTGGAAACGGGGCTTTAAATATTGCCTCCGCGTCGATGACAGCAGTGGCCGGAGACATCATGTTTTCGGGTTGTCCGTCCGTCCCATTCTCAATGATTTTGGTGGTCAAAGGTCAAGGTCACTGTGACCTCACAAAACACGTTTTTGGCCATAACTCAAGAATTCATATTCTAATTATGACAATTTCACACAAATGTCTAACAGGATAAAAATTATGAAGTGAGGACATTTTGGACAGACATGGATGTAAACTGCAACCTGACTGGTTGGCGGAGGCATATAACCGCAAGGCGGTAATTCGAGTTTTGGTGAGACATGTTCATTCGTATTAAAATCTAATGTTCATCTTCTTTTAGCCTGCAGATCAGGTCAACCTACCTCAAGTACAGACCAAATGTAAAGGTATGTCTAGCCCTTAGGCTTTGTATATATTGTAGCATTCATTCATTCATTTAATTAATGATTTCTCCTGTCTTATCCTAATTGTGTTCAGTTTCTCTGTGGAGTTTGGCCCACATTGCATATTGAACCACAGAAGACGAGTTGAAATGAAGGGATGGTGACTGCCATATCCAGACACTATCGTCACAGGGACCTGCCAATGCCCACTGCTGGGAACTCAGCCCACAGCTCGGGGCCAGGTAGACCCCAAGGCACCAACCCAGGGACCCTTTGGTTCTGCACTGTGGAGATTTACTAAGAACAGTATAGCACTGAGTCCAGTTTAAAGAAATGGAAGGTTTGGTTTTTTTTTTCATCAGACATAATTTATTAGACTAGCTTTTCTGTAATCTTATTGAAGTGTAATAATTGTATTTGCTCATTCATTTTCAATGCAAATATGTCCACTGCAGTGGTAAATGTTGAGGGGGGTATGGGTGTTATCTTAATTAGGGTTGGGGCGAAAAATGTGTCATTATTCAGAATTGCCATTAGCATATTTATCGTTGTATGTTTAATTCTGTGGATAATTGAATCTCCTTAGCCTAAAGATATTTCAGTAGGTCCCTAAACTAAAGTATAACTAAGACTTTTGCTTATGTGTAGTTTAACAAGTAGCTGAGGGAGCTTTACTTCTAACACAGTGTTCTCATATCCCTTTTCAAGGAGTAATGTATTGTTTTGGATGTGCTCACTACATATGGGATAGAAACTGCCAGCTCAACCCGGTCTCACGGGAAGGCGTGTAAATACCACATTACACGGACATTCTGCGTGTCATGACTACGCATTTTAGAGTTTTCACTTGTCATCTGTACGCAACGCAAATGTCCGCTGTTAGGTTCAAGCAAGAAAACCACTTAGTTAGGGTAAGGTAAAACGTCATGGTTGAGCTTAAAATAAGTAAGTAAACTAAGTAAAACACATACGGAAACAACTACGGAAAACACGTCACAAACGTCAACAAAAAACACGTGACTAACGTCACTAACGTAACTTACAAAACAAAACACCGGTCAACAAGTCAACAACGGACTCGAACACGGGTCCGCCCACCATAAGTGGTCTTTCTCACTTTTTATACTACGCCACTAACTCTTACCATAGCATTTATACGCGGACAGTACAGGACAGGTGGTGTACAAAAGACACGTGGAAATGAAGAAAGGTGTACTTATTGCACGCTAAACGCCTTGCCAACTAGAAAGTGAAAGTGATACTGTGTTATTGTAGCTCAGCTGTCTTGACTAGAAGACCCTCCTTCATTTCCATGACCACAGTCTTCACTTTTACTATTTATCGGAACATGCCAAGACTGAAATGATCAATTTCTCTTTTCTTTCATTGCCAAAGCTGCTCTGGGATTGTAATATGTGAAACATGTTCATGTTTTACCTTGTTGTATTCAAGAAAGAGATGCAGTGCTCATAGTTTTGTTCGGCATTATTACACAAAAGTTACATTTTGTTTAGGACAGGGTTAAAATTGTTCCAGGTACATAAAGCAAGTTGAACCACTTTGGACAGCTCAAGTTTCTGTGGCCAGAGAAACACTTTCACAGTCTTTAAAGCGATAGTGCACACAAATTTGTGCTCTGTGAAGGGCTACAATTTTACAGCCCAATCCCCTCAAGCCCACAGGGGTTGTTGTTGAGTTGTATCACAGTCACAATGAGCCTCCCTCAGGGTGTGTCATGTTAAGAAACTTGTTTGCTGGGGTGTGACCAGCATCTGGAGGGGTCTGGTCAGGCACAAATAATGCAAACATGCAGAAACGTCACTGGAAATGCATCAGCTCAACAGCTATAGCTTGGAGGGTAGTCCGGAGTTATAATGCTGATAGTTAAAACCCAGTTAACGAAGCCAGCTAACAAAGACAACCTGTTTAAGAATGCCTATTTGTAATTGTTAACATTCAGTCAAAGGACCAAGTGAATGAATGGGATGTGTTTGAATCATTGCATCCTCATAAGCTGCAGGGAATGGACTAGACACAGACATGCGGCTTTGTTAGACTAAATCTCCTTTCTACCTGTTGTCACGCTAGAGAACAGTAATGGTAGTTATTAGACTTTAATACTTTAAGTAAGACAATACTACTACATTTTATTTATGACACACTTATTTATTAGTCCTTTTTTATTTCATTCATTTACACCATTGCATGAAGGTGAAGAGTCCAATGGCACATACAGTATGCACCTTGTAAGGTAATATCTTTGTGAAACAGTTTATGATACAACCACTAGGTGGCATACATTTCCAACTTATTTCAGACATTGCCAAACATGCCCTTGTGCATGGATTAACTATCTACCTACTGTAGAACTCTTAGATTGTATGTACTGGATCTGTGGTGTGAAGTGAAGGGCTTTTTATTTACAGTGTTTGTTTTGCTGCTGCGAAATATGGATATGTAACGGTATCAACAGAACCTGGAGCTTGAAGTAACTGGTGGAAGATGCACAACATTATTGTTGTATGGAGATATTTGTATTTGCCTCCTAAACTGCTGTGTGCTGGATAATCTCCTGAGACAGCACATTCATATTTCATTATGCATACATGCTATGTCTCTAACTCTCATTATGCTTGGGTATAACAGTTACGTGAACCCAGAGTTACAAACACTCATAAGCACAATGTGTGAAAGGTAAGTATTAACATTGTTCAAATGTCTGTGTGGAATCTTCAATGTATGTTATTATCTTGAACTGCTCATCAGTAGAGGTGAGCAGTTGTCAAAAAGGGTGCCTTATTGTTATCCTTGCAGTCCAAGTAATCCAAGTTGCCTTGATGTTCGTGATAAACAAACCATTCAACTGTCTCTTGTGTTGTGCAGTGTGCCCTTCCCCTGGTTCTAAGCAGTTTAAGCACCAGGACAAACAATATCTGCTTCTAACGCAAAGTCTGTGCCTGATCCTTTGGCCTTCCATTCATTTCAAGTGTCCAACATTTTAGTTACAGGTTGTTCTAATGACTTTAACTGTAGCTTAAAAAAAACGTACGTATTGAGGCCAGAAGAGCAAACTCTGCGATCATTTTTGTTGAACTTTGGTCATGTGCCAGTCTTTAAAAATGTCCTGTATTGTCAAATAAAAGAAAATGTGTCACACAATTTGTCTAAAGAAGAACTTTACTTTGATTTAGTCCTCTCTTTGAAGCCATATGTTGTATTTCACTTCATGTTTATGTGTGTGTTGAAGTGCCATGCCATGGTCGCATTATGAGTTAATGGGCCCCTGGGCACAGACCTCCAAAAGGCTACGCCATCTTTCTCACAGAGTAACAAGACACAGATTTCAGATGCTTTTGCCTCTTTTTTGTTCTTTTGCGTCTCTTTGTAGTTGTTGCATGTCTCTCAGGGGTTTTGTGCCTCTTTGTAGTTGTTTTGTGCCTCTTTGTAGTCGTTTTGTGTCTCTTTGTAGTCGTTTTGTGTCTCTTTGTAGTCGTTTTTTGTCTCTGGTTGTTTTGTGTCTCTTTGTGGTTGTTTTGTGTCCCTTTATGGTCTATTTGTGTGTCTTTGTGTTGACTTTGTCTCTTTGTGGTCATTTTTTGTCTCTTTGTGGTTGTTTTGTGTCCCTTTATGATCTTTTTGTGTCTCTTTGTAGTCGTTTTGTGTCTCTGTAGTCGTTTTGTGTGCCTTTGTGGTCGTTTTGCTCTGAGCAGCCACTTACCACATATGTATGTATCATGACGGGGAGGCTACAGTGTCAATAACCATTGTTATGACTCATGAATTCTTTATCAGTTTTATGCATCTTATAATAGCTAATATTATGTTAGGGGGTTTGGATTGAGTCATGCCACTCCAAGGTGTGGCAGTCATTTAGTGGCTGTGGCACAAACACACTGCACACCACAGGTGCCGGCATGTTTCCGTAATGCTCCTCTGACTCATGGACAGGAGTGGTTTACTCTTCTCCTGTTTTTGTAGAGTGGATTCAGATATTTTCTCTCAGAGGAATCTTTTAACTACTGAGCAGAAGAGAAAAGAGAGAAAAGATGCTGGAAATGAGCTAGTAAATGGAGCCTCTTTAAATGACAGAGCCTCATGAGTCACAGTGTGACCAAACATGACCAAACGTCACACTTTTGATATTCAACATCACCGTGCAACCCAACCACTAAACAGTGCAACCCACTCTGTGCAGAAGTTGAGGAAGTGTCTGCACTTTGAGGAAGTATATTTTGCATCACTGTAGAACATAGAAACCAGCGGACGCTTTGGCTTGTTCCAGGCTAAAACTACTTGTTACTCAAAATGTGCGTCACCTGGACTTTTCATTTGAAGATTCAGTTACTGATTTCCTCCTTTAGTCACTGAATCCTTTGTTAGTCACATGGGTTCGTCTCAAGGAGCTGCCCACAGGTTTCAGAGGTGATGGCGTAGAGTGTGTATGCTGTTTGTGTTGCTGTAGGCTATGTGTAGTACAGCATGTTGGTACAAAGACAGCTCACAAACATGTCCTAAGGGCTGAGCATAATAACAGTAATTTGACAATAACTACTGTATACTTTATAAGTGTGAAATTAAAAACACAGTCATCTTCTCTCAAACATTTCTGTTGCTGATCAGATATTAATTCAAAATCCTTTTGATAGGCTAATTCTTTTTGATTTTAGCATGTTTTATATACAAGTAAGGTTAACCTTACTCTGTGGTGTAGTTTAGTTTTTGATATTTAGTGCTGTACACCTGTTTAATATGATATGTCACATCTTTGATTACAATGAAAGAGCCCATTTAAAGGTGCAATTTGTAAGATCTGGCCAAAAGTTTCGTTTAAAACATAACACGACTCGGTCGAAACCAAGTATATGTCTGGACCATGTACGGTCAGTCTGTGAATTTGTGGCTAAATTATTATACAAATAGTCAGTGGTCATGTCTATAATGTTAAATGCAGCAGTACATGTCCACCAAGTCCAGCGAGGACACTAGGGCAAAGAACGTATATTGCCAAGAAGTGAAAGTCAATTGGTCGTTCCATTGCAACATCAGCGCCCAGCAGCAAAGCTATGCTTCTGCCATTTTGGACTGAAAGCGACTACCGGATGCCAGTAAAACGTCCGCCTAAGTGTTTTCAGTCCAAAATGGCGACAGCAGTTGTTGTCAAAAAACACCAGAGATTTGTCTCTTTGCTTCTATACTCTAGAGGCTAGAGGACGTTCTGCTTCACTCAACTGGCCGTTCAAGCGGTGACGTACCCGATTGTGGAATGCAGCTGATTGGTCCCTGGTTTTCCGCTTGCTGTTTCAAACAGGAAACAACACGGCGGCCTGCTCATAAACTTTTTGTTATTCTGTCTTATCAGACCAAAATCTCCTTCTAAAAACATTTTAAGAGAGAAATAGGCTATGCCACCGCTGAATCAGGTTTAATTTTAGAACTAGATCACCTAGTTTGACAGCTTGGTCCAAGTTTCGTGAGCCGGTGTGTCTGGGCGGACTCATTTGCATAACGACTGTTCCCGCTTTTTCGTTTTGAAAGAGCAACAGCTAATGAGGAAACTCCAACACTCCAATCGTGTAACTTCACTCAGTGAGAGACTTTTGCGGTCCAGCCAAAAAAATGAACTAACATGATCAACAGAATGTGAAGAGGTTACAGTGTTATGTCAAAGACGTCTATGTGTTGCCGAGATATCTACTGAAAAGAGCATGTTAGCCAGCTAGCTCCGGCCGGTCCTGTCTTGTAATACCACTTGTACCTCAAGAGGCGATAGCGAGTCACTTTAGTGTCCAGTCTCCCTTCAGTCCAATATGAGAGGATGAAGAAGTAGAGCTGCCCTGAGGGTTTGTCAGTCACGTTGAAAGTACAGGGTCTGTGTACATTGTTATAGTTTGTTGGTGGATTAAATTCAAAGTGGCAGAAACAAGGAAATGACTTGTGTTTTCATTACATCCTCACCACCGCCGGGAGACGGACCTTAAGTTGGCAGTTAGCTCAAATTCAGCCAGCGGTGCAAACCCCAGCAAACCCTTACCCTAACCCACCCCAGGGTGGTCGTGTCTAGAATGCAACCATTGTGAAACCATCTGAAAACTCTTGCAAGACTAGCTGCCCGATGACCTATCCTAAACTTAACCATTCAGGGTCAATTCCTAACCTTAACCATCTCGAGAGAGTTTGGCAACTTGGGGGTTTCCTTCTAGATATGTACCACAGGGGTCTGATCCCGGGGAACTGCCCGGACTCCCCGCAAACTTTCAGTTGCTGCCGTTACACATGTTAGACCCAGCGCTCCACCAGTCCGCTGTGACTCCTGGCGCTGGTGTTTGTGCTGGCTGGATTCGAGTTGCTGAAGCCGCTGACTGGAAGTCCGTCTCCTGGAACCGCCGCACGCTCCCTGCGGGGTGGTATCTGACCGCAGAGAGGACGAGACAGAGGTACGGGTCGTTTTCTTGTTTCTTGCACATTTTAAATCAATAAAGTGGTTAAACATTGCTAACAGGATTCAGTATTCAGCAGCAGGTAATTTCTATAAATGCCTAAACAGCCAGGCACCAGACTGTTTACGGATGTTCAGAGACCAGGTTAAGTATTATATAATAGTCAGGCATCGTCAAAATTCAGTCCAAATGACTCTTTTGGATCAATATCCCTTAAGTGTGTGGGGGCTAAAAGTACAACACCTTTCCAGATTACATCAGATATCTGGAATCTATTACAGTTTTGAAAATCAAATTTAAAAACCTTTCATTTAATGGAATGGAAAGATAGGTGAATAAACTTAGTAATAGTGTATAATTTGTAAAATGAATAATTCTGTATCTATCAGTTATCCATAACATACCAACTGCCCACAGCATGTGGGTTTGAAGTTAGCATGAATGCAAAGCATCAAATTAAACGAGAGGAACTGCTACTTTAAGTTATGTAAGCCAAACTATAGTATCTACAATACAATGAATGCTAAGCAAAAATGAATCATGATCAATGTTTTTTACTTTCTTACCTGAAAATCAGTTTTTTGATTGTAAAATCCATAATGTTGATCACAAGAGACATGTTGCTTCTCCTGAGAGCTCAAAAAGCTAATGAGAGTATACAATATTGATGACGTCGCCGCAGCTCTTTTCTGAATGGTCAAACTGACACTGTTACAATAAACCCAGTGTTACAACCATCCCCGGTCTCCCCTACTGTATGAACACAAACGCACCCTTTCAACATGGTTTTGGTACTCGGTATGCTATAGAAACACAACTGCATTCATTGATCCACATAATGCCATTTTGCTGTAGGCTACACACATCAGTCAGGCTTTGCATAAATAGCATAATACACACACAGTGTGGATCAGAGTAGCAGAGGGACGTTAACAGAGATCATAAACTGTCTACTCAAAACACAGAGCTCTCGCTTAAACCTCTCAGAGTTTTTACAAAAGAACACACACACACATTCCACACCTGGCACAGCTTTATAGACATAAACAGCTCTACTTACTTACTTACTTACTTTGACTTTATTGTCCACCTTAGTGGAAATTTGTGTTTGGCTTCTCTGGTACATACAAGATAAATTCAAACATGACACAGCATATCACCAAGACAATAAAAAACATTAAAAAACATACAGTCAGCAAAACACTCCATTACAAAGCATACAACAACAGACGTACAATTAAATAAATATAATATATCTATATTATACTTTCTGATTTAACACATTGATGAAAAACTTTGATGCCATAAAAATTAGTTTGAAATAATTTGGCATTTCCTCCTTATGTTGACAAAAGGAAGAATAACAAATTTGTTAAATGTTCAAATCTTTTCAAAAGGATTTTCATTTGAAGATCATTTAGAGCAGTATGCAATGTAATTTGCACCATTATAATCTCTGCAAGTGAAGCCTAGAACTTTAAATCATCCCAGGGGTTGCAAAACAACAGCGCTTCATGTAACGTTACAGGTTTGATCAGATCCAGTCTTAGCCTGCAGGGACAGTGGGAAGATGTTATGAGTCAGTGTCAAGCTGCGAGTAATAGAATTGTAATGAGCGTCATTAGCAGGTTTTTTCCAGTGTTCCCACTTCCTTTGACTCAGTGTCACAGTAGCTGTTTTACTGAAACTTGTGATTAGATTGTGTCCAGGCATGGAGGTTTGGTGCTTGGAGCTGTAAAACAGATTTAATCTGGGTGACACCTTGTCAATAGTGAGCTGACTCATGTTGGGAATGCCCGAGTTGCTGAAGTGGCTGATCAGTTGATTGGCAGCACCTACAGAAAGGCTACTCTTCTGACGTCACTTTTTGTTAGTTGGCAAAGCCTACTTCTTTATTTATTGCACATTTTAAAGAAGATATACTTGTTCAATGTAACCTATTTTATGTGTCTTCTTTGTTCTTTCTTTTCTAACTGCAATTTAGGTTCCAGCTTTAGTTGTTGGTAGGTTTTTCAATAAAAATCTAAGTGAAGTCATACACTATAGAACATAAGTTACATCATTGAATTGAGCTTTATTTTCTTAATGCTAATTTAGTCTACTTCCTGCCTACTTGGGTTTCTTTTACTAATGCAGATTTTTAAGGGAATTGGGATTGCAGTGTTCATCATCCTGTGATAATGGTCAATGACTGTAATGGTACCTGTCCATTCGGAGAACAGGAGAGTATACAGTAAGTGATTCACATAGAATGTATATACTGTAGGTGAACATGTGGAAACTCCAAAACAAGACTAGAGTCTAAGTTTAGCCTACAGACATAGCAGCTCTGTGTGGCTGTACTTAAAGGGTAACTTCTGTATATTTCAACCTGGCCCCTATTTTCCCATGTTTTTGTGTCTAATGGGGACATTTTTTGAAATTGGTCCAGTGTTGAGGGATAGCGCTGTAACCAGCAGCCGCGAAATGAGCTGCGAGGGAAGGTGAGCAAAGTTATTGTTGTTGCCACTGACAAGCTCAGATTGTTATTATAAGTATCTGACAACATTATGGAAAGGAGCCTACAGAGAAATAACATGTTTTTACCTTTCGCTTGATCCGGTCTGTTTGTAATTGTGTCCAAATTCCACTCAAGGAGAAGTCTTGGTGTGAACTCTGAATATCCGTATACTCTGGCTCAAATAAACACAGACGGCCATCGAATTCAAAGACCTCATCCACATTGTGGAAATCATCTAAATATTCAGCCTGACATTGAAAATCTTTTAGCTTTCTGTACTCTAACATAGCAAACTCTGCCCGGCTGGCACTCGCATTTTCACCGTTGTCTTCCGTCAACACGTCACCTCGTGAGATTTCATAACAAGATTTCTCTATGAGCGAGACTCTTTCCATAATGTTGTCAGACACTTATAATAACAATCAGAGGGGAGACTCGTGGGTACCCATAGAACCCATTTACATTCACATATCTGGAGGTCAGAGGTCAAGGGACCAGTTTTTTCCCCGCCAAAATTTAGCCAAACGTCCCATGTGCATATTATGTTTGTTGTCATTGTCCACCTCCCATGAAACCTGCGGGAGATGGGGCAGTTTCCTACACTGGGTTAGCAATGTTGATAAAATGTTGTTACTCTTAAATCTAAAAGTAAGACCAAAAATGTTTCTGAATTTTGGGCCAGTTAGGACTGTTTTCCTACTCTGAGAGGCTCTATATGGGCCCTGGTGTTCCTTTGAAGAGACATTAAAGTAGACCCTATTTTGCATGGAGCCACCTTGCTGTTCTTGTTGGGACAAGAGCACTCACACATAATTAACAGGTGGTCCCCACTGCAGCTCTATCAGTAGCTGCAAATCTATCAGTAGCTGCACATCTCAAAGACAGGCTGACTTGCCAGGACTGCTGCCTGTCAAACATGAAGATGCTCTGGCTGAGTCTTCTGACTCTTATGACGCCCAGCCAGACTCCTGTCACGGCCTTGCCTCTCCGAACCGAAGACCTGCCTACACAACCCCATGCTGGACCTTCTGAAGCTGACCAGGAGTTTGCAGAGGTATTTACAAGTTTATACATGGGATACAACCCCTGGCTGTACAATTTGCAGGTCTCTGTGCTGGGATAGTGTTGTTTTATTTATAGGATGTTCACTCTGGACAGCTTTATAGCCCCACTACCTTGACCTGAGTGGAGCTTTGCTCAGGTATGGGTGTAATTTGTTAGTTCAGCTAAGTGCTGGATTTCCTTGAAAGCTTCTTAAATGACATCATTGTTGAACCATGGATAGGATCTGTGTTAATAATGTATATGTCAACAGGTTCCAGAGGTACAAATCTATGGCAAGTTGGCAACATAAACAATGGTAGAATTATTTATGTGGGGTGTACGTTAACATATAAAAGGAATATTGAAAGAAATAAGTAAGGGATGATGTACAGCGAGCCAGTCATTGTTGTGACAGAAACCCCGACAGGGTGATGCCGCGGAGGAGTCTCTCATCGCCCTGAAGGGGATTCTTTCCAAACAATGACCCGCTAGCTGTACATTATCCTGCTTGAGGCTTGTTCTGCTGGAAGCTGAGACACTCTTATATAATACACCTTGATTTCTTACGATGATGAGATAACAGGAAAGGTTTTGATATCATAACTTAATTACATAACTCAACTGAAGTTCAATGTGATGCATTGATAATGTGTCTGCCACTTGGCTCCAAGAAGGCAGTAACAATGGAACATGTGCTGTCTGCAAAGCCAGCGTTATCTTGTGGTGATAGTTAATTAAGTCAGGAGATAAAAGCAGTCAAAATATGTGAGCAACCACCGCCACACACAGAGTCACTGTTAGTCAATTTTATTTGTTAATGCTGTTTCAAAGTCTTCTCCATACTGCAAGGAATAAAACTGCTGGAGAGTTACTGAGTCCTTTATTGAAATTCAACACATTCTGAATACCAACTGAAATGTGAGCGTATAGCATCAACTATCGAACACTGTCAAGTATTGGAAGTTTGTATGATATTTGATAAATTTTGTTAAACGAAAAAAAAGATCAAATATGTCTATATTTCCCAAAATAAAGCATTTACTGTATAGATACCAATACCCAATGTTAATTCTTTAATAATTCATTTTTTACTGGCATATTTACTTTTACTACAAATTATATTTAGTATATTTTGTCTAAACAGATTGGTATCAGTTTTAAACTGAAGGATTTATCATTATGTGGACAGCTACTGTTGTCCTTAGATGGACTTCTGATAATAATAATACTTCTAGAAATATAAGGCAGATGCTATTTGCACCCTGGTGTCAGAAGCCAACAATACTATATGCACCCGATATAAACCCAACCAAGTACTTCTGTTGCCTAAACTTAACCAAGTACTTCTGTTGCCTAAACTTAACCAAGTACTTCTGTTGCCTAAACCTAACCAAGTACTTCTGTTGCCTAAACCCAACCAAGTACTTCTGTTGCCTAAACTTAACCAAGTACTTCTGTTGCGTAAACTTAACCAAGTACTTCTGTTGCCTAAACCTAACCAAGTACTTCTGTTGCCTAAGCCTAACCAAGTACTTCTGTTGCCTAAACCTAACCAAGTACTTCTGTTGCCGACTGAAAACTGAAAATAATAATTCATCTTTGGCTGGACCGCAGAGGGCCAGCCCTACAAACCTAAAAGTATGTCCCTGACTGACTGACTGACTGACTGACTGACTGAGTGATGAAGTTACAGAATTGGTCAGCTGGAGTTGCTGGAGCTTCCTCATTGGTCGTTGCTCTTTCAAAATGAAAAGGCGGAGAACAGTTTTGTGTTTACGTTTTCTGGGGAGCGTGTCAGCGGTTCAATGTAACATTACATAGCACTGTTGTTGTGCATGTGTTATTGTTTATGTTCGTTTAAGTTACGTTATGTTCGCAAATTTTCGCCTCGCTTTCCTCCATTTCCGCCATGAACTGACTATCTAGCAGCCACACGTCACTACTGCGGTATGAACCCAAAATAAACAGACTGTACTATGATTTAAATGCAATAAACGGATCAAAATGATGCCGAAATAACAACATAAATATATCGATTTGTAAAAAGTCTGAATTCATGCTTTGTCAAGTCTGTCCGCAACACAACAAGCAAACAACTTTTAAAATGCTTGTTTTCTTTACGGAGGTCGGATCGATCAACGCCAGGCTGTGATAACACCAGCTGCTCAGTCAACACTCAACATAACGTCATCTAGGCATGAATACGGCAGCGACGTTGTTGTAAACGGATCAAAGTGTGCCGAAATAACTACATAATGATGCTGATTAGTAAAAAGTCTGAATTCATGCTTTGTCGGGTCTGTTACCATGACGACAAGCAAACAACTTTTACAATGCTTGTTTTCTGAATGGAGTTCGGATCGATCAGCGCCCGGCTACGTTAACAAGCTGCTCCATCAACACTCCATCTAGGAATAAATACGGCAGCAACAACGTCAGTGATTACAGCTGGAATATCTCAACGCTGATAAACTTTCACAACGTATGTATATTGAACACCACTTATATGATGAATGCTTTTGATACACATGCTTTCATAAAAAACTCAAATACTTTTAACCTTGCATAATGTATGTCATGCTAATACCTTTTCACCTTGTATAAAATGTATAATATGCTGACTAGTAAATGTTACCATTTACATTACTGAATGCCATTTGCTTCATTATAAGTTGTCTTTCAATCAAACATTAAGATATAAGTGGAAAAAACTGTTTACAAAACATTATAGACATGACCACTGACTATTTATATAACAATTTAGCTACAAATTCACAGACTGACCATACGGTCCAGCCATATACTCGGTTTTGACCGAGTCTTGTTTTTTTTTTAATTATGTCCTGGGTGATAGTCCTGAGTTTGACCCTTTCATCCACCATAGCCTACTCCCTGCACACATGTTGTTGTTGTCACACTGTACATTATTACTAGTATTACTACTACTACTACTACTACTAAATAATTCTGCTAGAAAGATTTAACAATCTTTAGCTAGCCGATGGGTTTTCTGCCAAGCTAAAGATTGTTAAATTAAGTAGCATATTCAACTTGGCTGGCTACCATGTGACTATTCTCACCTGGGTGAAAATAGACACTCTGAAATATAATTTTAAAACTTTATCATTTGTAAACATTTGTACCCCCTTTTTGCTTGCATTGTTCTTTCTGTATTACACTTTTTTTAAACTTGAGTTTATGTAATATATATATATATATATATATATATATATATAGGGGTGTTACAGAATTATCTGACCATGGAGATAATGGTACAAAATTAAGCTGTAGGCCAACAACAGTGTTGATAGCTATAATTACATAAAATTGTATCTGTGTATAAAATTACAGTACAGCAACGTTTGTGCACCGTGCTATCATTAAAGGTTTGAAAAAATGTTTGGAATGTTTACTGTAAAGACTGTAAGGGAAGGTAAGGCAAGTTTATTAGCTCCTTTCAACAACAAGGCAATTCAAAGTGCTTTACATAAAGGCATTAGGAAAATATATAAAGAAACACAAGGCCAAATAAAAAGGGAAAATACAATTTTTAAAAGAGTTAAACAAAATAAAATAGAAGATAAATACAATCAGACAAATCAAACAGTAGAACAAAATTGACAGTGCAGTGTCAAGATATAAACAAATAGACCCAAATTCAAACAAATAGACCCTAATGGCAAACAGAAAAGTTTGAAGCCCTGATTTAAAAGAACTGAGAGTTGGAGCAGATAGCAAGTTTTCTGGGAGTCTCTATGTGTAGTATTGAATCTGTAAGCAGACGTGTCCCATGAGAGGAGTGGACACTTCATATTAGCAGATCACAAATGTATTTTGGCCCTAACAACTCAGTGCTTTATATACCAACAATAGTATTCTTAAATCTTTTTTTTTTTTTGACAAACAGGAAGCCCGTGTCAATATCTGAGAAGTGGAGTGATCTGATCCACTCTCAATACAATTCAATTTATTTTTATATAGCGTCAAATCATAACAGAAGTTATCTCAAGACGCTTTTCCTATAGAGCAGGTCTAGACCATACTCTATAGTTTAGAGAGCCAACAAGAGATCCCTCATGAGCATGCATTTAACGTTAGTCATTTCATGAGTGGTTGTCCATTTGTCTTACTCATTAGCTAATATGACATTGTGAGAAAAAATGTCAAGGAGTTTACCTCTGACAAATTGTTTTCATGTGGTTATTTTTCTCTGCTTCAGGGATAGATTGTCAAACCCTGTGGGCACAAAAAGAAGAAAACATTTAATAAGACGCAGTGTCTAACATTCCAATGGTGTACATCAGTTCAATATACAATCATTACATTTTAGTTGACTACACCAGTTTGCATACTGACTGAATTATCTTCTTCAGGAATATCTACAGCACTTCTATGGCTACAAGCCCAAGTCAAAGAGACAGAAGAGGACTGCAGACACAGATGTAGATGCTGATTGGACGACTGGACTCTGTGATGAAGTCCAGAAGATGCAGCGCTTCTTTGGTTTGCCTCCAAGTGGAGAGCTGACCAATGAGACTCTGGCAGTAATGAAGAGGCCGCGCTGCGGTCTGTCAGACGTGGAACCATTTGGAGAGACAATTCGCTGGAAGAAGAGCACCCTCAGCTACAGGTTAGGAATGGTCAGGAAGCAGGGCAGTAAAAATGGTACTGATGTGATTTTTACTGAAAAGCAAGCATGTCCCATAACAGATAATGAAGAGCAATCCGTCACCACTGTGAAGTGATTCTTAGGCACAGCAGTGCTTTGAGCTAAATGCTCACGCCAGCAATAGCAACAAGAACACAATAACAATGCTAGCACTAAACACAAAGCACAGCTGAGTTTGGAGGGAATGTTATTAGTTTTGCTGGTATTTGGTTGTAAAAAAAGTATTGGAGAAATTTAAGTTTGACCTGATGATGGCAGTTATTACAATTCATCATGAGGTGGTCATGAATGTGTCTACCACATTTCATGGCAATCTATCCTATAGTTGTCAAAATTTCACTCAAAACAACAAATGTAAAGCTGATATAAGTCAGTAGGATTCATCCTCTGGGGACCATGTATGTCTGTACACAATTCCATGGTAATCCATCCAATAGTTGTTGAGATATTTCAGGCTTGACTCAAGTGGTGGACCGACTGACAGACCAACAGACGGACGTTGCCATCCATAGACCCATGCCACTAGTATGCCAAAGGATTATTCTACCCTTCTCCGTTTAACAGCCGAGAAAAAAAGTGAAAGACAAAAAGTACTAAATGTGCAATGTGATCTCATCTCTACTTGTCTTATTTTGCCACTTGGGCAGAAGCCCCCACCTTCACAATATTGATGCCAGTGGCAGCCTTTTGCGTAATATCTTGACGCTGAAGATTTGTGCGTGGTTAATGTTGTGAAACGGTGACGGTTAGGTTTAGGCATCATATCACTTAGGTAGGGTTAGAAAAAATATTATGGTTTAAAATAACTATGCTTGTAATGTAACTTAAGTAAATGGTAAATGGACTTCATATAGTGCTTTTCTAGTGTCCTGACCACTCAAAGCACTTTACACAACATGCCAACATTCACTCATTCACACACATTCATACTCTGATGGCAGAGGCTGCCAGGCAGGTGCCAACCTGCCCATCAGGATCTAATCTTAATACTCATTCACACACCGATGGCTCAGCCTTCTGGAGCAATTTGAGGTTCAGCATCTTGCCCAAGGACACTTCAACATACAGAGACTGGCCAATCATCCGATTAGTGGAAGACCTGCTCTACCTCTGAGCCACAAGCTTAACGCCTTAAACTGCGAACGTAAAGTCATGAGACTCTGTGGCGTAACGTCACGCGGCATAGCGTCGTCAGTAATAATCACTCAACCTTTTGTTTCACACGGGACACAAATGCCTGTCCCCTGAATAAGTTCTCTGTTTGTTTGACCCTTCCACCCCCCCTCCCATCTGCCCTTAGAGGACTTCTCTAAGGGTGCCTTGTCCGTTGGTACCAATACGTCGAGGGCCATTGCCCAAGCGTCGGTATTTGACGCCCTGGGATTGACACCAGGCTGAAATGTGTCAGATTAGTAAAGATTAATTAAATTAAGTACTAGTCAAATTCTATCTTCTATCCTCAGGATCGCTGGCTACAACCTTCCCATCCCAACTTCGAAGGTTCACAAAATCTTCAGGTCGGCGTGGAAGATCTGGTCCAACGTTACGCCAATGAAATTTCGCAAGCGGAGCAGGAAAGAGGCTGATATCGTCATCTCCTTCCACAATGGCGGTGAGCTTTAAAGAGACACATGGCATAAAGGATTTAGTGAATATAATGGTTAACTGCACTGTTTGTTGCAGACCATGAAGACGGCTCACCTTTTGATGGCACAGGAGGAATCCTGGCTCACGCCTTTCTGCCTGGGTTTGGTATTGGTGGAGACGTGCACTTTGATGCTGATGAAGACTGGCGCTTTAATTCTACTGGTACGGTATAGAGTTACAAATCTCACATAATAAAAAAAAAACTTAGAGTAGGTTGACTTAAAGGTGCAAGATGTCTAGAGAACATATTGCCACAGATGTTAGGTGGTAATCTGAATTTAAAAGAAAAGACTTTGGGTTGAATGGCAGTATCACAGGTCTGACAGATTACCTGATTCCCATATGGTAAAGTCCTTATCCTATTACTGACATTTATGTAAACTGTTCTGTGCAATTTTACAACCTTTCTGTGCCATTAAACCCTCACAAGACTTGTGTTCCTGCTCCAGGTTTCAACCTATTTGCTGTAGCAGTCCATGAATTTGGCCATGCACTTGGCCTGCCACACTCATCTGACCCCGGAGCTGTCATGTACCCAGCATACAACTTTGCCCCCAATCATGAACTTCAGCTCTCCTTCCGCGATGTCAAAGACATCCAACACCTGTATGGTGAGTTTAGCTGAAGCATCATTTCACTGCTTGGATTCAGAAAGGTTGCCGACTCTTTTCCAAAGCAGACATATATAAATTATTACATGTCATACACTGTGACTGCATTGTGAGATACTGAATAATGTGCTAGATTTAAAATAACCTCATCTCTACCTTAATCTAAAAGTTGATTCACTTTTTAAAGTTAAATACACACACATGTATATTTGTTGTAGATAACATTTTGGTGTCTTTGTTCCCACAGCAGTGTGTGTGGGAACCAGCCCCCGAAGCCAAAAACCCACAACATCCTCTTTCAAGTGTTTCATCATTAGTCTGTTGAAATGTGTTCAATTTCAGATAATGACCAGCGTCACAGCTTTATTTCCAAATCCAAGTTCTCACAGTCTTAGATTTCACCTTTTCAAATCTGCTATCTGCTGTCAGATTTTTGACTACTTTTCGTTGCATTTTCGTATTCAAGATTACATATAGGCTGCTAATGTAAATCAGCATTTTTGCTGACAAAAGCAGCTCATTAGGAAGAATGAAATCTTGTGGTAGGAAGCATAAAATGGAATAGAGTGTGAAATGGTTTCTGTCAATATAATTAATGTTTGATGGGAAGCATAACACACACTACACAAAAATGTCCAGCGATTATCTTTTTTTTTAATGTTCATCATAACGTGTTTATGTAACATGTTCTCACTCCCAACTAGTCAAATACGGCAGCTTGGTCAGTGGCACTACACTTCAAACTATGACACTCTACGTACCCCTCTAGCATTTGCACATGTAAAGTTTTGCTTTTTACATGCATACACTCTCTTTTCAAAATAAACTTCTGTTTTCACAGGAAACAACTTGGTTAGGTTTATGCAACAAACTGCTTGGTTATGATTAGGAAAAGGTTGGGGTTTGAGTGAAAATAAGTACATTTATTACGTAGTTAAGTAAGCTACATTATATACGTGATGTAGTAAACATTAACATTACGTAACATTATGTAACTTAAATAAGTCAACGTTGACTTTTGGTTTCACACGGGACACAAACACTGGGTGAAGGTCCTGTGTTTCCTGTAAAAGTTCCTCCCTAAGCGGACTTTATCGCTCTTTAAACTACGTAACCTGACTTCCTCCTTTACTTCTGCCGTAACTGTGGCCAAGTCAAGCGTCGTAGTGCCACTGACCAAGCTGTCGTATTTGATGAGTTGGGAGCGAGAACGGGCTGGTTTATAATGCATGCATACATATTATACTCCCTGCAGACTTCTGTGCCTTTGGCTTGGACTTGATTTGATTATTTGCAGATGATACTGTATGTTCTTTTATTTGAAAAGAAAATACTGAGCTGAGTACATTTCAAAGGGCAGGGTCTTATTGTCTCTGTCAATGCGACACTTAAACTGTTTACTTCTTTTGCCTGCAGGTATCGGTCCCAATTTTGCTTCACTGTTCTCAAAAAAACCTCCTCCAAGAACACCTGACAAATGTGATCCAGATTTGTCCTTTGATGCTGTAACAAAATTACAACAGGAGGTCCTGTTTTTCAAAGACAGGTACGTAAACTGTCCCAGAATGTCTACATCATGAAGGGTGACAGACAGACTTGCTTCTCACCTGGTGTCTCCATGAATACTGGACAAAACAATATTTGAAAGTTTTTTTTTAGATAACTTTATGCCTTTTCAGATTTATGTGGCGTAAACATCCTCAGTTTGATGAAACAAGAATCACCCTGATTAGCAGTCTGTGGCCAGACATTGTACCTCCCAACTTGGATGCTGTCTATGAGAATGTGGAGAGGAATGTTAATGTATTTTTCAAAGGTAAAATAAAGTAATATCCTAAAGGAACATCATGAGTTGTGCACTGTACACTTTAATTGACTTTTCTAATGAAAAACAGTTATACCCAAATGGGTAGTGAATATGAAATATACTGTAAATGTGAGACAGTAGTGTCTTTGTTTCAGGCCATCAATACTGGGTGCTCAGGAAGTTAAAACTTGAGGAGGGTTATCCAAGAAACATTTCGGACTTGGGCTTCCCCTCCAGAATAAAATCCATAGATGCCGCTCTTCACTTCAGAACTGACCACTACACTGTGTTCTTCACTGGCCATGAGTGTTGGAGGTATTAAGATCCTAGACTTTCCCACAGCTACTGTACTTTAACTTCCCGCTGCTTTCAGTCTTTATGCTAAGCTAAGCTATAGCCTGCTGGCTGTAGCCTACCCTTACATTGAATGCATTCTGTGAGTCTTGAATGGTGCACGGCTATAAGTAATTTGGGTAAAAATGATATGTGTGATAAAACAACCCGGTCTCACAGGAAGGTGTATAAATACCATGACATTACACGAACATTCCGCATGTCATGAGTACGCATTTTAACATTTTTGCGTGTCATTTGTTCATCACGCAAACGTCTGCAGTTAGGTTTAGGCAAGAAAACCACTAACTTGGTTTCAAGCAAGGGTAAGGGAAAACGTCATGGTTGGGCTTGAAAATAAGTAAGTAAACTAAGTTAACTATGTACGGAAACAACTACAGAAAACATGTCAGAACGTGTTTGTTCAGCAAGATAATCTTAATAGATGAACATCACTTTTATGATTTTTGAAGCGTAAATGCAATCGGCAGAAATAAGAAGCTAACGTTAAGCTACAATCAACACATTGACACATAAAAGCTTCAAAATTCAAGAGTAGGATATTTACTGACGCATTTTAACAAAACATTAAAATCTCTTCAGCTTGTGTTAACCACAGACATTATTTCAGGCATCTAACTAAAAAAACATTCCAAAAACCCATTGACTACCAGACGAGGGAATGGATGTGCAAAACGGCTAACTCATTTCCGGCATTAGAACTCATTCCTGCAACAATCTATTACAATCATACATAAACTATTTCTTTTGAAAAAAATCATCGGGTGCCCTATTAAAATACATTTCATGTACTTAATGGTGCATTAACTATAACTAATGCCACAGTTATTTAATGTTCATGAATGCATTTCATATTGCATTTGCGCTAATATATGACTATTATGTTGTGCATACAGTAAACCAGACCAGACTGGATGTTTCATGCTCCTAAATTCAATTGTCTCCTTTCTTGTCTTGACTACTTCCTTAGGTTTTGATGTAATGACAACTTATAAATTTCCTGTGTCAAGCAGAATGACTCGCTGTCACTGACTTTGCTATTTCTCATCCTATGTGGGTTTTAAGCTAGTTAGTCAGGGTGACTTTGCTGGTTTCATGAGACACAGCAGGCACTTTTCCATGCAACATTGTAATCTACTAGCAGGAAAAGAAAGCAGGAGACAAAGACCTACCATGTTTTCTTTGTGTATGATATGTAGGTACAATGAGCAACAGAAGATGATGGAGGGATCACCGACTCTTATAGAGCAGCAGTGGCCGGGGATTCCAACTCCCATAGATGCAGCTGTCTTCTATGAGGGTAGTTACATCACCTTCCTTTTCTGCATTTCAGTTTCATGAAAGGTCCTACACAGAGCATTTTAACAAGATGTTTTCGTTTAATTAAATGTAATTTTAAAAAAAGAAACCATAGTTCATTTCACATAGAAGCACATTGAGTCTACGCTTGTCATATGAAATGTGCTAAATAAAACTTCATTGATTGATAGACAACGGATGGTTTTCTTCATCTACTACATTACTTTTTGGCACAAAAAGGGGTTGAGTATCAAGTCAAATAAAGTAAGAAAAATGACTTTCAAGCAGGCCAAGGACGACAAGACATAAAGCCAATAGAAATTAAAAAATTAAAATGTAATAAAGGTAGTGGATAAAATCTTAAAATCAATTCTAAAATCAACTTCCTGCTGCATTCTGACTAATTTGAAGGTGTGAGTGGGCTTTGCCACTCAGGTAGGTAAAGAGAGATTTATAATGATCAACTCTGAAGAAAACCAAGTTTAAGTCAGATAATGATAAAAAATGATCAGATTGTTGAAACAATATGAAGTTAATAAAAACAAGACTGAACTACCTTATTAACCTGATATTTAAAAGTAACTACAAACCTACATTTCTGGCACTAGGCTTAACAGAGGGGCCCGGGTTATCAGGCTATCATTAAAATCTCATGTGTTTAAGGACCTGATTGTTTCTGGAGGAAGTTATTTGACATCCAACATTTGATGTTCACCAGACAAATTTTTAAGTCAGACTGCCGGTGGATCCTGATTTTACGGACACATAATAACGTCATTGCTGGAAACAGTGGGCTATTTAATGTGGATTGGCCTGTCTGGCTGATATGATCCATTTAAAAAAAGTTTGTATCGGTGCTGGTCCATATCAGATTGATGGATCACTAATTGCTATACATTTTGAGCACTGACTGAGCTCAAAAGTACATTTTACATTGTACATTTTCTGTATCACAATAATGAATCTTCCCAACAGGACTTGTGCACTTCTTCAAGAGAAACATCCACTACAAATTTGACTCCAACTCCAAACATGTCGTGTCCACCAGCTGCGCTAATGACCTGCTGGAATGCAAGAAGAATGATGACAAAGAAATACTGACAGAGAGGAGATAATTGAAAGAAAGCACTCCATGGACTGTAGCTTGATGACGATGGTGCTGTGCATCTGCTGTGTGCACAGAGTGTTACAAAATGCCTATTTTCAGCAATAACCATAAGTTACCTAAGAACCAAACTGGGAACTGATGAGTAATCCAGAATAAAAGTGTTACAGTACCTCAGTGTGTAATATAATGTTGTAATAATAAAGGCGTTTGTACCTTGTATCAAAGTACAGGTTTTTTTCATTGTGTTTGATTTTAAAGTTGATGTTACAAAAATGTGTGTCTTATTCAAATGTTGCTGCTGGATGTGGTTGTTTTTAAGATTTTAGTTGATACCTACATTTCTTCTAAAGATACTCAACAAAATGTAAAATACATTTCTGTGGTTCTACCTTCTCATCACTGTGACAATGACCTATTTGAGATGTTGTTGAGATGCCTCAAGTGTCAACTACAAAATTCCTGGGAATTATTGTTGAGAGCTTGAGTTGGAGAGACCAAATTGACTGGGTTATTAGAAAAATAAATAAATCTATTGATATAATAAGAAGGGTAAGTCTTCTTGTCAACATAAACTGTCTCATTACTCTTTATTATAGTTTATATATATAGATATATATCTATATCTATATATATATTATTCTAATTGTTTGTCATCACTATTATGTAGTCATATTATTTCTGTATATTAATCTTGTGTTCTCTATAACACTGTGAAATTTTAACACTATTTCTTCTACACTCTTCCTCCACTGTATATTTTTTATGTTTGTGTAGTCTTAATTTGTGCAAAATAAATAAAAAAATTAACTTAACATACTGTATATACTGTATATATATAAAACATGAATTCATGCTTTTTTATTGCAACACATTCCTTCTCTCAGAGTTTCTGCATTTACTGGTGTTGATCAATTTATCTGAGACAATACATTGCAATAGACATTACTGCTTCCTCTGTGTCCACTATTAGGTAACAGAGACCAAAATGTAGCTTTCCCATTAACTGTGATGTACAAAGTGGTTGTAAATTACAAAGACATCTGGATGGAAAATAATTACCTGAAGTTGACTCACTCAGCTTCTCCATCAAGTCAAAAACCCTTTATGTTTTCTATGCACTTTAACACCCATTAATTTGTTATAGAATAAACTGACTTTAATGATTAAGCCCAAAGTAATTAATAGCCCCTGACCTGGCAGAACTTTTAATTTGAAATGTAAGGCAAATAGGAATTTTGTTCACGATGACATGACACAACCTGTCCGTTTGTTCGCACTATAGAAGCACTACCAGACTACCAGAAGCAACAACAGCGAGAGGGTTGGAGAAAAGAGTTTGTGAGTCAAAGCTCAGACTACTGATGAAGGACAAATAGGCATGCACTCACAAAAACACCTGAAATAAATACTAAAATATATTGTGAAACACAAAATGGCAAGCACTGCTGTAAAACCTCTCAGAGGAGATACTTTAAAAGACTGCGTGGCTGTGAATGCATACATGTCTTTGAGAATAAAATAAAACAGACATAAAGAAAAAGCTGTTGGCACCCTAAACGTCATTTTATTACAACATTTAAGTAATTCATGTTTAATGTAAGTAATAACATGTTCATTTAGGATTATCATTTTGGTCCTGTTCATTTGTTCATCTGTTATTTCTTTGTTATGTACAGATTTTAATTAGATTTGGTGGAAACCAGGAACAAATTGTTATTTTTTTTGCACATCTTGCTTGATTTTCAGACAGAACAATTTCATCATCAGGTCCATTTAGTGGCTGTTCTGGAGCTTTCAAACATACCACACAAGCTTCCTCAGCAAATGGAATTCAGGCATTTTTTAAATATTTCTTAACATTGCAAGAAAGGGCTGACCAAATGTAATATGAACTATTACTACTACTATTGAAGACTTAAAATAATCTACAACATGTATCATATGCATGTCTGTCGATGTTTTCAATAATTTGAGGTCAGAACTAGGTCCAGATACAAATTGAAAAATATTTATATCTCATATGGTTATACATATATTTTTTTATTTGATTTTTGTGAAATATTTCTTACGATACCCCAACTAGCAATACTGTTAAGTTAATTTTGACAACTATGTTAATGTAAAAAATGTGTCATGTCATCATAATAACAGTGTCTTGTTTTGGGAAACTTTTTAGTTGGGTGAGCAATCAAAGCACAACTTCCTCTCTTGTCCATAAAAGGAATATTGAGTCACTGACTCAAAGATTTAGTTGCTCAACACGCCCTGTAACGCTGATGCCCTCAGCCTATATAACAGCTACCTGCAGCACAGAAACACAAGTTGTATTCAGCGAAACATGGAAACTTTCAATCTGTGCATTCTACTAAGCCTGGCGGTCACAGTTTACTGCGTGCCAATATCGCAGGTTACTGTGCAAGATGAGGATTTTGCAGAGGTATGTATGCTTGCTTTGTCTTTTTCTGCATGCATTCTAAATATTTTGCATTAAAGTGCATGTGGACACTTCTGGGATTCTGAATGTTACGCTGTTAGGGAAAAACTAGTAGCAATTGTAAATAGCTTTCTGTATATTGACAAACAGATCCCTTATGGGGCGGCTGTAGCTCAGTGGGTTGAGCGGGTCGTCCTTTAACCACAAGGTTGGCAGTTCGATCCCCGGCTCCTACAGACTGCATGTCGAAGTGTCCTCGAGCAAGACACTAAACCCCAAGATGCTCCCTGGGCGCTTGCAGCAGCCCACTGCTCCTAGAAATACTTAGGATGGGTTAAATGCAGAGGTCAAATTTAAAGTATGTACCTGTATGTACTATGACAAATAAAGGTTTCTTCTTCTTCCTACACAGAGTATATTATGTACATTCTGCAGCTGACTCCTGTTCTCTCTTGCAGAGCTACCTGAAGAGATACTTCAACTTAACAGAGGAGAGAGGTCCATCCATCAGACGGGGGATCAGCCCGGTGAGCAGGAAGCTGAGTGAGATGCAGAGATTCTTTGGTCTCCAGATCACCGGGACGCTGGATGCTGACACCGTGGCGATGATGAAGAAGCCCCGTTGTGGCGTTCCGGACGTCAACATTGCCCGTTTCTCCACGTTTGGAAGTGACTTCAAGTGGGGGAAAAACAGCCTTACCTACAGGTGACTGATCTGAAGTGAGAAAGTGTGTGAGAGAGTAATCATAGTAAGTCTAACTAATAATATTCTTGACTATTTGTCTGTCCTAGGATAGTGAACTACACACCTGACATGTCTGTGTCAGAGATAGATGACTCCATAGAGAAGGCGCTGCAGGTTTGGGCCAAAGTCACTCCTCTGAGATTCACACGGATCTACAGTGGCACCGCTGACATCATGATCTCCTTTGGCCGCCAATGTGAGTACAGAATAAGTTTCCCACCTACATACTCTCTCTATGCTCAGGTTATTGGTTGTGATTTCCCATGAAGCAGCTTTGCTTTAACTACATCTGTTTTCTGTGTCTTGAATCACATTGGACAGCTCAATCGTAGCACCAAGATGCATTTTGAAAACTCAGTTCTGATTTCATTACATAAATACAGTTAATGGATTGTAGGTGTATTTGGCTTGCAAAACCTGAATATGAGACATAAATATGTTCTTGTTAACAGCACATGGGGATTTTTACCCCTTTGATGGTCCTGGTGGCTTTCTTGCCCATGCCTTCGCCCCAGCCCCAGGCATTGGAGGAGATGCTCATTTTGATGATGATGAGACCTTCACTTTCCGCTCAAATACCGGTCAGTCTGTTCTATTTTACTCACTAAATACTGTCAGTGTGTGTTTTGACATGATATAATCAGAGAGGAGTTGTAACTAACCTGTAATTCTGGGTTTTCTGCTGCAGGCTACGTCCTCTTCATGGTTGCTGCCCATGAGTTTGGCCACTCCCTGGGCTTGTCTCACTCTAAGGATCCTGGTGCTCTCATGTTTCCCACGTACTCATACAGAAACCCCGACACCTTTGTTCTGCCGCGGGATGATGTCAACGGCATCCAGTCTCTCTATGGTTAGTACTAACTGGCTGGATCATTGATGCCTGTTTGCACTAAGTAGCACTTGACCAAAATCTCTGACAATCTCTTGCATAATCTTTGCTAATGTCATTGTTGTAATGAGATTCTGATTTTGTTTAACCTCCAGGTCAAAACCCTGATAAGGATGAGGATACCTCTGGAGAGGATCCTCAGCCCCCCACCACCCCTGACGCCTGTGATTCAACCATGGTCTTGGATGCTGTCGCCACCCTGCGAGGAGAGATGCTCTTCTTCAAGGACAGGTATTGTAGACATACAGTAGAATGTTCATACATCTGAATGCTGAAGTCCATGAAGAGTGTTTCTCTTCACACAAGAGCTGACATATGTTCTTGTGTGTTCTCAGCTTCTTCTGGCGGAGTTACCCTCAGAGCAACACACCTCAGCAAACTCTCATCACAAACTTCTGGTCCGATGCCCCCATCAACATCAACGCTGCTTATGAAAGCCAACAGTCTGATAAAGTCTTTTTCTTTAAAGGTACGTCTTCTTCTTATCTACCCGAGGCTGCAATCTGACACTATTTTTAAGACCACATTATTTACATTTACATGCATATACTAAAAAGCATTCTCTTTTATCTCTATACAGATCGGAGAGTGTGGGCTTTCAGCGGCTATGATCTTGTGCGTGGCTATCCTAAATCAATTTCCAGTTTTGGTTTGCCCAAAAGTGTGAAGAATATCGATGCGGCCCTTTATGATGTGCAATCTGGCAAGACTCTGTTCTTTGTGGGCAATGATTACTACAGGTGTGTTCAAATGACGCGACGTGAAATGAATTCAGGTGACCGATGATTGTTTACAATAGTAAATGTATCTAACTACTGTCTGTGTTTCCTCAGTTATGATGAGGCCAAAAAGACTATGGACCAGGGTTTCCCCAAGCGAGTGGATCAGACCTTCTCTGGCCTGAGCGGCAAGGTGACTGCAGCTTTCCAGTACAGAGGTGAGTGGCATTCAAAGTTTTCCAAGTCAAGATGATTGAAATGAGAAATTAGCACAGAAATGAGAAATTTAGCATAAACTAAACTAAACTAAACTAAGCTAAGATAAGATAAACTAAACTAAACTAAGCTAAACTAGGCTAAGCTAAGCTAAGCTAAGCTAAACTAAACTAAACTAAACTAACTGGCTCTAGCATCATATTTAATTGACAAACATGAGAGTGGTATCAATCTTCCCGTCTAATTCTGGACAAGAAAGTGATTAATATTTCCCAAAATGTTGAACTATTCCTTTAACCAGCACAGAAGCTAACACCGTGTCTCTGTTCTACAGGTTTTACTTACATCTACAGTGGACCCTACATGTATGAGTACAGCCTAAGGACCGGGAGGTTGTACCGTCTGCTGAGGAACAGCTACTTCCTCCGCTGCACTAACTACTAGACCAGTTTAGTAGCCAAGTTCTTTATGTAGACACTCTGAATGAGAATGAAGGCAACAGAGTTAAAGCATTCATAATAAGTAACAATATATCTTATAATATATAATTAAATTGTTACACTCTTACAGGTATATACTGGATAAATGCCCTTCCTGAGAACAGCAGCTTATGTTATTTTTTATTTTTTTTTACTTTTTTTTGTGATGTCAGCCATTGCTTTTTTGAAGTTAATTAAATCTAATTTATCTTATAGTAGCTTATTTAAGTCATACTCATGATTTAATTATTGCAGTTGCTATTTTTGTTGCTGTTTTAATTTTGTGTTTAATGTAGTTTAACTGTGGAACTTTGGAGCATGTTACACAAATTAATTTAACATTGTTATAATTGCACATTGCACACAAATTTGCACACCACTGTGATAAAACATATGAATGTATGTATGCAAATATTAAGAAAAATAAATGTGACAAAGAACTAGCAAATAAATATTGTTTAAATACATTTCAAGTATGTTTTCTTGTTATTTTGCATATGCAGATCAAATAATAGATGATGTCCTGTTTGCCACAATAGTGCTTGTGCATTTTCATATATGAAGAACTGGTTGCTACTAGTTAGTCAAATATATTGGCCATTAAAATGGTGTCTAGTTCAGTAGTGTAGAGTATTTTTTTCATCAATATAAATCTGAAAAAAAGGCAGTAATATACAGTATTTCTGAATTATAAAAGCAATACTTAAAGGAAGAAACAGATACAACTGGTAATACTATACAGATGTCAAGAATCACGTGCATCCTAATACTAAGTGTACTGAGACTTCAACATGTTTAGTGTTTACCATGTTCACCATCTTAGTTTAGCATTTCAGCATGCTAGCAGTTGTTAATTAGCACTAAAGACAAAGTACAGCAGAGGCTGATGGGAATGTCATGGGTTTTGCAGGTATTTTGTCATAAAACAAAGTATTAGACAAATTGAAAATCTGGTGCTGGATGAAAACCAAAGTTATTACAATTCATGCTGAGGAAGGCATGAATGGCTGAACCAAAATGTCATGGTAATCATCCAATAGCTGTTACAAAAAGCTGTTATATTTCACTCTGAACCACAAATGTCAACCTCATGATGGCGCAAGAGGAAAATTCAGGGGATCACCAAGTCCTTAGGCTGAATCGTCTGGGAACCATGAATGTGTGTAAAGAATGTTGTGCCAATCCATCCTATAGATGTTGAGATATTTCCCTGGATAAGTGACTATTTTAGCAAATTATTAAAACAAATTTTAATCGTTGAAAGTCTAAAAGTGCAGTGGAAAAGTAGATTTTCCACAATGTAAAACATGTGTTATTGTTTTTATATATATATATATATATATATATATATATATATGTGCATCATGCTTAATTGGTCACAGATTTTGAAGGCAAAATGCGAAGATTTATATTTAGTAGTAGTAAATAAATAAATATATAATAAACAATCAGGTCCTTTTGATGAGTATTTTATTATTATTTAATTATTTCACAATAATATTATATATATATATATATATATATAATAGCTTCGATGCTGCTTTTCTATCGCAACACTTTCATCACTTGCATCTACTGTGTCGATTTACCTGAGACATAAGTTGCACAATGATGACATGTAGTGCTCCTCCCAGGGTCCAGTGTTAGGAAACAGCAACCACAATGTAGTTTTCCACTAACAATAATGTACAAATGTTACAAAAATAGATACATAAATATATATAAAAAGTGATTTTACAGATAAAGGAAAAAGAAAATTACTCAAGGAAACTTCTCTATCAATTGAAAAACAGGTCCTTTGGAGGCGTCACAGCACCCATAAATGTTACAGAATAAACTGACCAATGTTATCATAAAATGACAGAAACCTTTAAGATTATGAATATTGACCCAACTATAAACCTAACTGTTACAGCTGTTTAGCTGTTGTGACGTGGTTGGTGAGTAGAGTTGTACAGTGACCTGTGGCATCTACAAATACTACCTGTCAGAAGGACTCATGACATGACGCAGCTTGTCTGTTTTCTTGCAAAGCACATCACTGTCCTGTCAGTAGCAACAGTAGCCTGAGGGGTTAGAGAAGACAGTTTGTGATTAAAGACTGTTGAATTCACGACAGACTGCCGAAAAAACCTGAATAAAATATCAGAATATGGCTCAGAAGATAAGCTTAAGCAACAGATAGAGAAATCATGGTACCTTGGCCAGCTCCTCCTGTTAAACTGCTCAGAGACAATGCTGTATGTATGAGTATCACTTCCATATCACTTACTTTATTTATCCAGTTCGTTTCTAAATTATTTTATAGTTTCTGTATTGACATGCCATGTGTCATGGGGATTTCATGTCTTGGCTAAGCAATCAAAGCCAATCTCCTCCTGTCATCCATAAATGGAATACTTCTTGAGTCACTGAGGTAGTTGCTCAACACGCCCACTCCCCAACGCGTCCACTCCTCAGCCTATATAACAGCTGACTCCAGCACACAAACACAAGTCACATTCAGTGAGGAAGCATGAGGTCTTGCAGTCTGTGCATCATACTGACCCTGGCAGTCACGGCTTACTGTGTGCCTACATCACCACCAGTCACTGTGCAAGATGAAGGCTTTGCAGAGGTATGTATGTTTGCATGTGTTCTCACTACTTTGCATTTAAGATGTGTTTAAGATGTGCATTTTGAGGACTTTCATTGTTTCACAAATTCTGAAGATCATTTCTGACTACTAAGTATTAAATTCTCACCTTCTTTTACAGAGCTACCTGAAGAAATTCTTCAACTTAACAGAGGAGAGAGGTCCATCCATCAGACGGGGGATCAGCCCGGTGAGCAGGAAGCTGAGTGAGATGCAGAGATTCTTTGGTCTCCAGATCACCGGGACGCTGGATGCTGACACCGTGGTGATGATGAAGAAGCCCCGTTGTGGCGTTCCGGACGGCAACATTGCCCGTTTCTCCACGTTTGGAAGTAACCTCAAGTGGGAGAAAAACAGCCTTACCTACAGGTGACTGATCTGAAGTGAGAAAGTGTGTGAGAGAGTAATCATAGTAAGTCTAACTAATAATATTCTTGACTATTTGTCTGTCCTAGGATAGTGAACTACACACCTGACATGTCTGTGTCAGAGATAGATGACTCCATAGAGAAGGCGCTGCAGGTTTGGGCCAAAGTCACTCCTCTGAGATTCACACGAATCTACAGTGGCACCGCTGACATCATGATCTCCTTTGGCCGCCAATGTGAGTACAGAATAAGTTTCAGAGGTGGAAGAAGTAATCAGATCCTTTACTTAAGTAAAAGCAGAAAAAAAACAAAAAATACTCCATTACAAGTTAGAGTCCTGAATTCTCAGTGTTAATTAACAAAAGAACTCACTATGCAGAATGGCAGTGCTTAATTATTATATTATATTATCTTGTATTATATTATATTATATTATATTATATTATATTATATTATATTATATTATATTATATTATATTATATTATATTATATTATATATTAAAATAGTGCTGCATCATATTTTATACAGTCATCATATATGTTGCATGGAAACTCTTGATCTCAAAAATAACTGGTAACTAAACATGTAAAATAAATGTAGTGAGGTATAAGTATGATATTTCCATCTGAAACATTGTGGACCAGAAGTATAAAGTAGCATGAAATCTAAATACTCAAGTAAAGTACACATACCTCAAAAATGTACTTAAGTACATTACTTGAGTAAATGTACTTTCATTTTACCACTGATAAGTTTTTTCATTTTTTTGGTATTGTATGCTTTTCATCCAAGTGTAACTCTGTACCTTTATTAATGTTAACACACATGAAGGGTTTAGGCTGCACTTTGTTAAAAAAACAAACAAACAAACAAACAACTACAACGTTTCACATTTATTTTTCAGACTTAACTGTAGTGTGAGGTATCTATTTTCCAGCATGTGTTTGATTTTGTATGGCAGGAGTATATCCTAGAGATCTTGTTGACACCTCTGCTATGGTGCATATTTGAGTGGCATATCCCTTAATTACTGGCAAAACAGTGCAGTTACATAATGTACTGTATATCACTCAACATAAGAAAGAGACAACAATCATTCCACTGATGGCATGCTGGTGCCTGCAGCCATCTTGGAAACATCTTTACCATCTTTACCATTCAAGAGGGTGTTGAAAAGGCTGTTTATCTTAGCTCAGGTTTGTGGTTTTGATATTCCACAAAGAACCTTAGCTATACATAAGACATTTGTGTTGTGGGGTAAAATAGCAATGATGCATTTGGAACACCCAGTACTGACTTGTTACTTTTTACAAAAATACAATAAGTGTAGGAGAAAACAACATTAGACCGTGGTGAAAATGCAGACAACAGTGAGCTGAAGGAACATTTTAGTTTCTTGAAAAGTATAGTTCCAGGGACTAAAAGTGGAAACCCAGTGTTAGAACGTACATTTAAAGCAGCAGTGGGTAGAATTGGAGCAAATATGATAAAAAAAAATATATTTTTATAAAATGGTCACTCTATCATGACAGTAGTGCATGAGACAGGTCATCTGAAAAAAAAAAATCATGTTCCTCTGCGTCCTCCGGTGCTCCTAACGGCATCTGCAAGATTTCACAGACTGGAGGAAACAACCAGTCAGAGCTGATCTGGAGTCTGCCGTCTCTGAGCAGCTGTCAATCACTCACCAACTCTGATCAAACGGTCAAACTAGGCAGCGCTGATCAGATATGAATCAATATTCTATTACTGTAATGACTATTTCTCTCCTCAGATGTTCTCAGAATCGTCTTGTAGTGTACTGTTTAGCTGTAAAATGAGAAGTTTGTGACCCGGCAGCCATGTTGAGATCAGCTGAGGAAATACCAAGCACCGCCCACCAGCCAGAGCAAATGTTCTTATTTTACAGCTAAACAGTAACTACAAGATGATTCTGAGAACATCTGAGGAGAGAAATAGGCATTACAGTAACAGAATATTGATTCATATTTGATCAGTGCTGCCTAGTTTGACCGTTTGATCGGAGTTTGCGAGTGATTGACAGCTGCCTCCGTTGAATGAACAGCCAATAGGAACGCTCTCTCTCTCTGAAATGACCTGTGATTGGTCAAAGCCTCCCGTCACGCGCTAGATTTTCTAAAGTCTGAAAACAGAGCCATGAGGAGGAGCAGAAGTCTAGTTTTCTCTCAGAACACTTGGATTACAATATGCTGAAAGGTTATTATGGAATGTTTGCCCAATGATGCCAAAATATTCTGCCTACTGCTGTTTTAATAGGACAAGTTCTGACATGATTTTGTTCTTGTTAACAGCACATGGTGATTTTTACCCCTTTGATGGCCCTGATGGCACTCTTGCCCATGCCTTCGCCCCAGCCCCTGGCATTGGAGGAGATGCTCATTTTGATGATGATGAGACCTTCACTTTCCGCTCAAACAGAGGTGAGTTTGTTATTGATGCTCAGCATGTCTCTTTTACTTCCTAAACACTGTCAGTGTGTGTTTTGACAGGATATAATTATGGAGAGAAGCTGTAACTAACCTCTAATTCTGTGTTTTCTGCTGCAGGCTACGTCCTCTTCATGGTTGCTGCCCATGAGTTTGGCCACTCCCTGGGCTTGTCTCATTCTGATGATCCTGGTGCTCTCATGTACCCCGTGTACTCATACAGAAACCCCGACACCTTTGTTCTGCCGCGGGATGATGTCAACGGCATCCAGTCTCTCTATGGTTAGTACTAACTGGCTGGTTCATCGATGCCTGTTTGCACACAGTAGCACTTGACCAAAATCTCTGACAATATCTGCACAATATTTCATGATGCTACTCAACTGTTATTGCAATATGATGCAGGGCTTTCTAAATACTTGGTGACTCATTTTATTTATCCTCCAGGTGCAAACTCTGATAAGGATCCCTCTGTACCAAGACCTCTGCCCCCCACCACCCCTGATGCCTGTGATTCAACCATGGTTTTGGATGCTGTCACCACCCTGCGGACAGGTATCAGACATGCTGCACAGCAGAATGCTAAAACATCTGAATCCAAACCTATCAGGATTTTGTTCTCACCATAAGTGACTTATGTGCATAATGTTATTGTTTATTCTCAGCTTCTTCTGGCGGAGTTACCCTCAGAGCAACACACCTCAACAAAGTCTCATCACAAACTTCTGGCCCAATGCCCCCACCAACATCAACGCTGCTTATGAAAGCCGACACTCAGACAGAATTTTTCTCTTTAAAGGTATGTATTCTTCTTATCTACCCGAGGCTTCAATCTGAAAGCATTTCAAGGTTTACCTTAATCAACTTTCTGCTTTTTTTTATCTTCTCCTGCCTGCAGGCCGTAAAGTTTGGGCTTTCACTGGCTATGACCTTGTGCGTGGCTATCCTAAAAAACTTACCAGTGTTGGTCTGCCTAGAGGCGTGAGGAAAATCGATGCGGCCCTCTATGACGTGGAATCTGGCAAGACTCTGTTCTTTGTAGGCAACCATTACTTCAGGTGTGTTGAGAGTATATACCATTATTCCTGTTTTCAGTATTTTTAACCTTTTACACTTATTGAATGTATCTAACTACTATCTGTGTTTCTTCAGTTATGATGAGGCCAAAAAGACTATGGACCAGGGTTTCCCCAAGCGAGTGGATCAGACCTTCTCTGGCCTGAGCGGCAAGGTGACTGCAGCTTTCCAGTATAGAGGTGAGTAGCATTCAAAGCTGACTAAGTTTTCCAAGTCAAAACAACTGAAATGAGATATTCACATTTTTTTCTGACAAATGAATAGAACCTTCTTCAATGTTTTCAGCCTAAAAAGAAAAGTGACATCATGGGAAGTGTGCTTGAAAGCTTTCTTGCCGAGAGTTACATGAGAAGACCAATACCACTTTCATATCTGGCTGTTAAACATGAAGCACATTTAGTTAGATTACCGTTTGAGAGCCTAGCCTAGGCTAGCTGTTTTCCCTGTTGACATGCCTTTACGTTAAACTAAGCTACGCTAAACTAAGTTTAGCTAAACTAAGCTAAGCTAAGCTAAGCTAAACCAAGGAGGGTGAAAAGAGGAGATGTCACGCATCATCAACGCGTCATATCATTGAGGTACAACACATGCACAGTAAAATCTGATCTGCACTCGGCAAAATTGAGCCAATAGCAACCCACGGCCGCAGCTCCAGTTACACTGTGCATGTGTCACCCCAGAGCTCAAAACCGTGTCCCAGCCTCTTTCAATAGGCTTTGAGCTAAACTAACCTAAGCTAATCTAAACTAAGCTAAAATAAACTAAATTAATTTAAGCTAAGCTAAGCTAAGTTAAGAAAAACTAAGCTAAACTAAACTAAACTAAACTAAGCTAAGATAAGGTAAAATAAACTAAGATAAACTAAGCTAAACTAAACTAAGCTAAAATAAGATAAGATAAACTAAGCTAAAATAAACTAAACTAAACTAAGCTAAGCTAAGCTAAGATAAGATAAGCCAAGATAAACTAAACTAAACTAAGCTAAGAGAAGATAAGCTAAGCTAAGATAAACTAAACTAAACTAAACAGAACTAAGCTAAGATAAGATAAGCTAAGCTAAGCTAAGATAAACTAAACTAAACTAAACTAAGCTAAGATAAGATAAACTAAACTAAACTAAGCTAAACTAGGCTAAGCTAAGCTAAGCTAAGCTAAACTAAACTAAACTAAACTAACTGGCTCTAGCATCATATTTAATTGACAAACATGAGAGTGGTATCAATCTTCCCGTCTAATTCTGGACAAGAAAGTGATTAATATTTCCCAAAATGTTGAACTATTCCTTTAACCAGCACAGAAACTAACATTGCGTCTCTGTTCTGCAGGTTTTACTTACATCTACAGTGGACCCTACATGTTTGAGTACAACCTGAGGACCGGGAGGTTGTACCGTGTGCTGAGGAACAGCTACTTCCTGCGCTGCACTAACTTCTAGAGCAGTTAAATAGCCAAGTTCTTTATGTAGCCACTCTGAATGAGAATGAATGTAAACTAACAGTGTTAAAATAGGTCATTTTAAATATTTCTGTTATTCAAATTATTATATTTTCAACATTTAATTGTGTCAAATTCATTTAGAGCGGTAGTATATGAATAACATGTGATATTATTTTTATATATTGTCTACATACATTGTCTGTTACTTTGCAGCATTGATGTTGTGTACAGTATGAGACTTTTCAGCCATCCTGGAGATCAGATATTTAATTAAAGGTTTATTCTGAGGGGCTTCTACTGTCAGGAAGGGGTCCTGATGATGCCTCTGATTAGTGATGAAACATCTTGAAGACATTCCTTCAGGACAGCAAGTCCACCTTGCATTTGATCAATTTCTACTGGTGCTGCTATTCTTTATATCTGTAGTCTAATGATACTATAGATGACCTGGAAAGCTTTGGATATGTATGTAATCAATGCATTTTAATAATTCATTTTATTGATATGTAATTGGACAATAAAACAATGGATTAAGAAAGGTCTTATAAAGGTCTTGCAAATTAATACATTTAATACAACATAAATTCCCAAAATCAACCTTTGTAAAGGCCCTGAGGCTTTCGTTTTGTGATGGTACCACCACTTATGCTGTTATTCCACTAGGCCTTGGTGTCAAAGTAACAGAAGAAAAAGAGGAAGAGATGCCACAGACTGGTGTAAAACAACAGCGCTGTATGTTAGTGACTCAATCCTGGTTATCAGCCAGTATAAGCTGAATTTTGTCTTCTTTTGGCTCCATCTCTTGTTTCCTTTGTTTAGTACATCAACCGATGCATTACCCTCCACATACTGAGTGCCCTTTTAAAGGAATAGTTCACCCCAAAATGAATATTCTGTTGAATTGAAGTTACTGGGGTCATATCAATACATTAGTTTTGCTCTCCCCACTGTATAATACAATACAGCATGATGCACAGAAAGCTTGTTATCTCTGGTACAGTCTTTACAATGACCACAAATTATTTCTTTAAATCCAGCATTGGGGGTTTCTGGGTATCTAATGTCAGAAAAGACAATAAATAAGCTAACCAGTTAATGTTGTAGGATTTATTTTTGATGAGCATCTACGACAAGTACAGTGGGGAGAAAAGGCTGCTTACAAACAGGTCCAGGGTTACACAATATAAAAACAACAGGAAGCTCATTGCTTTTATAAAAAAATTAAATATGTGTGAAGTAGGGCTGTCAATTGATTAAAATATTATATCGTGATTAATGCGAAATTAATTGCACATTTTTATCTGTTCAAGATGTACCTGAAAGGGAGATTTGTCAAGTATTTAATACTCTTATCAACATCGGAGTGGGCAAATAAACTTGCTTTATGCAAATGTATGTATATATTTATTATTGGAAATCAATTAACAACACAAATCAATGACAAATATTGTCCAGAAACCCTCACAGGTACTGCATTTAGCATAAAAAATATACTCAAATCATAACATGGCAAACTGCAGCCCAACAGGCAACTACAGCAACAACGCCAAAATTTAGCGTAAGTTTGGAGCGATATTGCGCCTCCCTTCCGACAAGCTAGTATAACACTGTTGATACCAATGGATCCCTTAGGCTTTTTTCTGGTTTCATACGATACCAGTATTTTCACTCTAGCTTTAAAACTGATCTCCATCAGATAATTTAACACAAGTTAAAAGCAACTGGAAGGAATAAACTCAGTGAAATGTGAAACTCAGGAAAACACAGTGAAGACCTGGTGTTTACACTTGTCTGAATCAAAACAATGTGTTCTGTTCATTTCTGATCTACATCATGTTCATGCAGGCCCGAGCTGCAATGATACTCCAAATGTTGACCTCATTTTATCTCTTCCACCCCCCGACTCCCTCATCCATCACTGCACTTATTATCTCTCTCCTGTTGTTCTAAATGGGCCTGTTCAGAAACTTGCAGGAATTTTTATTGCCCCATCATGCATCTTTCTCTAAGCGAAAACGTATCTCGGGAACGGAAGGTCGTAGAGACTCGGGACCAAGACAGGCGTGTTCAGCGGGGCCGAATTATGGTTGACGGATCAAACATCCAAGTGTCTCCGAAGTTCGGTTCGGGAGATATTCGCGAAAACATATTAATTTATGACAGCCGTAGGGTTTTTCTCCAGGAAATGCACTCGATTATCTCAATAACTTTTTGTGTGAACGTCATAGAGCGATGGGACCTGGACCTACCCCCCCACTTTCGGTGGTGTTCTTTCCATTGGCATCACCCCGAAGTCTGTGCCACTTCCGGTTCCGGAGTTACGCGACTTTTGTTAGAAAGAAATATACTTTTTTAGAAAGAAAGAGTTGTATCTCGGGAACGGAAGGTCGTAGAGACTCGGGACCAAGACAGGCGTGTTCAGCGGGGCCGAATTATGGTGGACGGGTCAAACTTCCAAGTGTCTCCGACGTTCGGTTCGGGAGATATTCGCAAAAACGTATGACAGACGTAGGGTTTCTCTCCAGTAAATGCACACGTTTATCTCAATAACTTTTTGTGTGAACGTCATAGAGCGATGGGTCCTGGACCTACCCCCCCATTTTCGGTGGTGTTCTCTCCATTGACATCACCCCGAAGTCTGTGGAACTTCCGGTTCCGGAGTTACGCGACTTTTGTTAGAAAGAAATATACTTTTTTAGAAAGAAAGAGTTGTATCTCGGGAACGGAAGGTCGTAGAGACTCGGGACCAAGACAGGCGTGTTCAGCGGGGCCGAATTATGGTGGACGGGTCAAACTTCCAAGTGTCTCCGACGTTCGGTTCGGGAGATATTGGCGAAAACGTATAACAGCCGTAGGGTTTCTCTCCAGTAAATGCACACGTTTATCTCAATAACTTTTTGTGTGAACGTCATAGAGCGATGGGACCTGGACATACCCCCCCATTTTCGGTGATGTTCTTTCCATTGGCAGCACCCCGAAGTCTGTGCCACTTCCGGTTCCGGAGTTACGCGACTTTTGTTAGAAAGAAATATACTTTTTTAGAAAGAAAGAGTTGTATCTCGGGAACGGAAGGTCGTAGAGACTCGGGACCAAGACAGGCGTGTTCAGCAGGGCCGAATTATGGTGGACGGGTCAAACTTCCAAGTGTCTCCGACGTTCGGTTCGGGAGATATTCGCGAAAACGTATTCATTTTTGACAGCCGTAGGGTTTCTCTCCAGTAAATGCACACGTTTATCTCAATAACTTTTTGTGTGAACGTCATAGAGCGATTCGCGAAAACTTATACATTTTTGACAGGAAGTGATGTCGTGTGTGTGCAGGTATCGATGTGGACATCGACGTGGAGCACGAGGGCCAGAGGTCGAAGGGGACTCCTCCCCCTCAGAGTGACACCCCCCCCTCCTCAGAGTGGGGGGGTGGAGGCAGATGTGGTCGTGGCCAGTAGTGAGGGCGGGGCTAGCAGTGATGGGTCAAAGGTTAGTTCATCATCATCATCTTCATCATCATCATCATCATCATCACAAGAAGAAACAGTGTTCACCTGTGTGATGTAACTCCTGTAGTGTGTTCACTAATAATGTGACGAATAAAGTCGACTCAAAGCAGAACAGAAATTTAAAAGTACTTGAAATAAATGTAGGTGAAATAAGAGTGAACATTCTGGCAGCACATGTATGACATCACTTCTTGTCTACTGACCCACATGAGTGTTGTCTAAGTCTCAGACCATACCAACCCCTGTAACCAGTATACCTGACCCAGTCTGTGCTCTTCAGGTGCGCAGAGACTCTGATGAGGAGTGGACTCACCTGAGCCCCAAAGAGGTGGACCCCTCCACCGGAGAGCTGCAGTCCCTCCAGGACCAGGACCAGGACCAGGACCAGGACCAGGACCAGGACCAGGACCAGGACCAGGACCAGGACCAGGGTCCCCTGCTGGGACAGCAGGGTCCAACAGGTCTGAGGGAGACGGCTCTGTACCCTCACCTGCCTCAAGGTAAGACCACATCCCCCCCTGTTCTGCGAATTCTTGTCCTATGTCCCTGCTGACCTCTGACCCCTGACCTCTCCTTCTTGCCCCCCCCACAGAGGCGGACCCTCGCCTGGTGGAGTCTCTGTCCCTCATGCTGTCCATGGGTTTCACTGAAGAAGGCGGCTTGTTGACTCGTCTCCTTCAGGCCAAAAACTTCGTCATCGGCGCCGCGCTCGACGCCATCCAGTACGCCAAACAGCCGCGCCCACACCAGTCCTAATGATGTCATCATGATGTCACCACTGACATCATCAACTATACTAACCAATGACATCTAACAGAAGATGATTTCTACCACAGTCAGATGTTCCTGTTGTTTCTTGTAATCTGACTTTATGAGTACTGTTCTTATGATTAATCAATACTTTAACTCATCGATCAATACGTTGTCTCATTGATTACTCTTTCTACTGCTTTATTATCTTAATGTTGCTGTTTTGTGTTAATCTGAGCAATAAAAAACATGAAGAACTTAGTCTGTGGTCAAGAGTCAAAAATATATCAATATACATTTACAGCACAAATATTTACAAAATGTATTGTGTGGTATAAAGAATAAAAACAACTTTAATAACACATTGGACGGATTAATATACTGATATAGGGTTAGGGGTCTTGTTGATAATTAATATACTGATATAGGGTTAGGGGTCAGGTGGATAATATACTGATATAGGGTAAGGGGTCAGGTTAATAATTAATATACTGATATAGGGTTAGGGGACAACAAACACCACCTGTTGTAGAAAGCAACTTTCTGTGTATTTGTAATATTTAACACTAGATTGTAGGATATTAGTCTCATGTTGTGCACTGAAGGTTTCATCTGTTAACAAACACATCTTGTGTGGTTGATAATAACAATAATTATAATAATGAATGTTATCTATAAAGCACTTATCAAAACGAGTGCTCATTATGTGCTTTACAACGAGGACATACAAATAATAAAGGATAGAATTCAACGCCAGATACACGCACATTTCCACATATATTTAAAAACAAATATAAATAAATCCCAACGTGGTCTGAAAACAACAAGTAGCCTACAGATCCGATCTAACAGGAAGTAACTGTCTCTGTGACTTCCTGTAAATTCAGTGAAGGCTGCTGGAAACTGTCCGACTAAACCGCAGCTTTTAGTCTCCGCCTCCTGCTGCTGCCGCCTGATCTCATCTACTTTCCAGGTGAGATGTAGTTCATCTCCAACGAGCCTATTTACTCTGAAAGCAGCTACAGATGAATAAATTGAATTGAAATTGAACATCTCTTAGCGTCAGCAGGGTATGATTGGTTCAGTGAGACACACCTGTCTGTACCTGGAGATGATTGGTTCAGTGAGACACACCTGTCTGTACCTGGAGATGATTGGGTTTGGTTGTAATGAGATGATCCTGTCCACCAGAGGCGGCCATTTTGACAGCATGACAGAATTCACAACAGTAGATGTTGTTGAGAACCCCCCTCTGTGCTCTAGTCCACATGGTACAGTCCCAGTGTCCCCCTCTGTGCTTTAGTCCACATGGTACAGTCCCAGTGTCCCCCTCTGTGCTCTAGTCCACATGGTACAGTCCCAGTGTCCCCCTCTGTGCTCTAGTCCATATGGTACAGTCCCAATCTCCCCCTCTACAAATCCAGGTGGATTCTCCCACTTCCTGTTTGAAGGTATGAACTTTCCACATGGGGGCATCACCTGCTGCAGACTCTCAGGTAAGAGAAGAACTTTGTTTCACTGTGTTGACTGAAGAACACTGAAGTGATTGTGTTGCACTCTTATTGATTATTGATCAGTTGTATCAGTTGAGAAGCATTAATGTGACTGTCTGTTAGCCCGGCCTGTTAGCCCGGTCCGTTAGCCTGGTCTGTTATCCCGGTCTGTTAGCCTGGCCTGTTAGCCCGGCCTGTTAGCCTGTCTGTTAGCCTGGCCTGTTAGCCTGGCCTGTTAGCCTGGCCTGTTAGCCCGGCCTGTTAGCCCTGTCTGTTAGCCCGGCCTGTTAGCCCGGACTGTTAGCCCGGCCTGTTAGCCTGTCTGTTAGCCTGGCCTGTTAGCCTGGTCTGTTAGCATGGCCTGTTAGCCTGGTCTGTTAGCATGGTCTGTTAGCCTGGCCTGTTAGCCTGGTCTGTTAGCCTGGCCTGTTAGCACTGTGGCAATAGATTCATTCATAATCTCATTGTTGCTGGTGTCATTTTGAAATGTTGACTACCCCAAAGTTTGATGTTAGAAATGTCCAGTATGGGTCCTCAGCATTTAGAAACTACTACTAAACTGGATCATAACTTCCATATGTTGGTCTATTTACATAATTAGCATAATCTCATATATGGAGAATATTTCAGCAACTGTTTGGCTGATTTAGACAACATTGGAGTGGTTTTGGGGGTTATTGACGATGATGAATCCATTTCTAACATTTTTTAAAATTATTAATGGCCGTTAAAACAGAAGAGGCCATATTTCAACTTTAGTTTAGCTCTAACTTCAACTCCAATAACTTTAACTCAGTTATACATTGTAGGATATTTATGTTTGTAGCAGCAGTAGCTGGTGGCTGCCAGGTCTTAGCTGAGCAGCTGACCTTTGCTGTTATACATGGCACGATGACTTCCTGTCCTTCCTTCTCCCCTTCCTTCTGGTCCCATCCAAACTTGGTGATGTCCACAGCTGGTGGATCAGGGCGCTCTGCTGCTTTCCAAGGCACCAGCTGTAGATGGGCACGCCGTCCATGGAGGGGAGCGTTGACCTCTGTAGGAGGTAGTGTCTTCACTGGTTGGGGTTTTCGGTTGATGTCATATCTGGAGACATTCAGAGATGGTGACTTCCTGTGGTTGTACAGAGCCAGGAAGAAACCCATCAGTGCCTCTGTGATGTGCACACCAGTAGCTCCGCTTTACGGCGGGGTAGGAGGTGATGTCACACCTGCAGAGAGCATGGACATCCAGGATGGAGCGCGCCACTGCTCACCAGATTCTCTACTGTTGAGTTGATGTTGAGAACAGTAGGTGACATGTGATCACCACCTTCCAGCACCAACAGGCCACGAGCACAAACACATCAGTGTGTCTCTGAGGACGTGGACGGTTGTAGCTCGCCGCCTGGCTGTATCCAACATGTATGAGATGAGGGAGACGTCAGTAGAGCAGACAGTATGGTCACTGATGACGAGGCTGACCGTCTCCATGTCATCTCCTCTGTTGTGTGCTCAGGAGCTCGTCCAGCCTCCGCTTGTTGCTCTTGTTCTTCATCACTTTGTGGTGGCGAGGTAGAGGGGTTGTCAGTGAGAGTCTCTGATCTGTTGAGCTCTCCCGCCTCTTCTCTGCCTCTCCTGGTCTTTGGCAGAGACTATCTCATACCGGTCAAACATGACCAAACATGAGGAGGGACAGGAAGTCATTGTGCCATGTACAACCGCAAAGGTCAGCTGCTCAGCTAAGGCCTGGCCGCTACCAGCTAATGCTGCTACAAACATAAATATCCTACAATGTATAACTGAGTTGAAGTTATTGGAGTTGAAGTTAAAGCTAAATTAGAGTTGAAATATGGCCTCTTCTGGTTTAAATGGCATTTATAATTTTGAAAATGTCAGAAAAGGATTCATCATCCTCAATAAACCCCAAAACCACTCCAATGTTGTCTAAATCAGCCAAACAGTTGCTGAAACATTCTCCATATATGAGATTATGCTAATTAATGGTAATTATGCAAATTTACCAACATTTGGAAGTTATGATCCAGTAATTTTTAAATGCTGGCGACCAATACTGGACATTTCTGACATCAAACTTTGAGGTCCTCAACATTTCTGTGTTCTCAGTAGAACACGATATCAGACACTAAAATGAGTCCTGTCTGTTAACACAGATTGTTTACCTGCTATGTGCCCGCTGATTGTGTGCCTGCTATGTGCCCGCTGATTGTTTACCTGCTATGTGCCCGCTGATTGTTTGCCTGCTATGTGCCCGCTGATTGTTTGCCTGCTATGTGCCCGATGATTGTTTGCCTGCTATGTGTCCGCTGATTGTTTACCTGCTGTGTGCTCGCTGATTGTGTACCTGCTATGTGCCCGCTGTCGGTTACCCGCTGATTGTGTACCTGCTATGTGCTCGCTGATTGTGTACCTGCTATGTGCCCGCTGTCGGTTACCCGCTGATTGTGTACCTGCTATGTGCACGCTGATTGTTTACCTGCTATGTGCTCGCTGATTGTGTACCTGCTATGTGCACGCTGATTGTGTACCTGCTATGTGCACGCTGATTGTTTACCTGCTATGTGCCCGCTGATTGTGTACCTGCTATGTGCTCGCTGATTGTGTACCTGCTATGTGCACGCTGATTGTGTACCTGCTATGTGCTCGCTGATTGTGTACCTGCTATGTGCACGCTGATTGTTTACCTGCTATGTGCCCGCTGATTGTTTACCTGCTATGTGCCCGCTGTCGGTTACCCGCTGATTGTGTACCTGCTATGTGCACGCTGATTGTGTACCTGCTATGTGCACGCTGATTGTTTACCTGCTATGTGCCCGCTGATTGTTTACCTGCTATGTGCTCGCTGATTGTGTACCTGCTATGTGCCCGCTGTCGGTTACCCGCTGATTGTGTACCTGCTATGTGCTCGCTGATTGTTTACCTGCTATGTGCCCGCTGATTGTTTACCTGCTATGTGCTCGCTGATTGTTTACCTGCTATGTGCCCGCTGTCGGTTACCCGCTGATTGTGTACCTGCTATGTGCACGCTGATTGTGTACCTGCTATGTGCACGCTGATTGTTTACCTGCTATGTGCCCGCTGATTGTGTACCTGCTATGTGCTCGCTGATTGTTTACCTGCTATGTGCCCGCTGATTGTGTACCTGCTATGTGCTCGCTGATTGTTTACCTGCTATGTGCCCGCTGTCGGTTACCCGCTGATTGTGTACCTGCTATGTGCCCGCTGTCGGTTACCCGCTGATTGTGTACCTGCTATGTGCTCGCTGATTGTTTACCTGCTATGTGCCCGCTGATTGTTTACCTGCTATGTGCCCGCTGATTGTTTAACTGCTATGTGCCCGCTGTCGGTTACCCGCTGATTGTGTACCTGCTATGTGCTCGCTGATTGTGTACCTGCTATGTGCCCGCTGTCGGTTACCCGCTGATTGTGTACCTGCTATGTGCTCGCTGATTGTTTACCTGCTATGTGCCCGCTGATTGTTTACCTGCTATGTGCTCGCTGATTGTTTACCTGCTATGTGCTCGCTGATTGTGTACCTGCTATGTGCTCGCTGATTGTGTACCTGCTATGTGCCCGCTGTCGGTTACCCGCTGATTGTGTACCTGCTATGTGCTCGCTGATTGTTTACCTGCTATGTGCCCGCTGATTGTTTACCTGCTATGTGCTCGCTGATTGTTTGCCTGCTATGTGCCCGCTGATTGTTTACCTGCAATGTGCTCGCTGATTGTTTGGCTGCTATGTGCCCGCTGTCGGTTACCCACTGATTGTGTACCTGCTATGTGCTCGCTGATTGTTTACCTGCTATGTGCTCGCTGATTGTTTACCTGCTATTTGCCCGCTGATTGTTTACCTGCTATGTGCTCGCTGATTGTTTGCCTGCTATGTGCCCGCTGATTGTTTACCTGCAATGTGCTCGCTGATTGTTTGCCTGCTATGTGCCCGCTGTCGGTTACCCACTGATTGTGTACCTGCTATGTGCACGCTGATTGTTTACCTGCTATGTGCTCGCTGATTGTGTACCTGCTATGTGCCCGCTGTCGGTTACCCACTGATTGTGTACCTGCTATGTGCCCGCTGTCGGTTACCCACTGATTGTGTACCTGCTATGTGCACGCTGATTGTTTACCTGCTATGTGCTCGCTGATTGTGTACCTGCTATGTGCCCGCTGTCGGTTACCCACTGATTGTGTACCTGCTATGTGCACGCTGATTGTTTACCTGCTATGTGCCCGCTGATTGTTTACCTGCTATGTGCTCGCTGATTGTTTGCCTGCTATGTGCCCGCTGATTGTTTACCTGCAATGTGCTAGCTGATTGTTTGCCTGCTATGTGCCCGCTGTCGGTTACCCACTGATTGTGTACCTGCCCGTCGGTTACCCGCTGATTGTGTACCTGCCCGTCGGTTACCGGCTGATTGTGTACCTGCCCGTCGGCATTATTTGCATTAATCTTCTTTTTTATTGAACACAACACAAACAACAATAGTGGAAATTGATCATGTCCTAAATGTAAAACATGATTACATCAGAGGTCTTTTTCAATAATAATCAAAATACAATGATCTATTTTCAAATACTCTGAATATATTACAGTTTTAAAACCAGGTGTATAACAGTTAATAGAGCAGATGTGTGGTTGTATTTTAGTAAAAAATAATTAATCCTATGTGTAATCTAAATGTGTATGACAACATTGATGTTTGTGTATAGTATCAGAGCATCAGCAGTCTGTGTTGGTAGAATAATTTAACTTACTGTTTTTATACTTAATGAATGAATAATTTATTTTTGTGTCCAGTCATTTACATAACCTATCCCTCGTGGGATTATTCAGACACATTAACCAACAACAAAACAAGTAAACATTACAGTATGTTAGCCCCCAGTTTAGTTCTCTATTTGGTTAAGGTGCAGATAAATGTTGTCTCCAGTAAGAACGGTGAGTGTGGGTTATGCAGTTCATGCTGAGGGGATGATTGTAGTGGGTTAGCTGCACTATTTGTGCTTTCTGGCTGGAGCTTTCATTGGGTCCCTCAGATAGGTTGTAGCAGCAGTTATCTCACAAGGAGGAATCGCCGGTTTGTTGTTTTCAGGGCTGTTTGTTATTTTTGTGTGTTGTCCGTGTGGTTAGAGCCGCGGTCTACGTGGCTCGGGAGCACCCCGAAGTGTTGGTTGGGACAGTTTGTCTTCCCCAATACAGACGGTTTGTAGGTGCATAAATACCCACCGCCAGTACGCACATGAAGACTAGGGTGCAGTTAGTCAGGTTTGGCTAGGCAGTTAGGAGGGGGCGCTCCATAATAACTCACTCAATATCCCTGTAGTTGTGTATGCTTTAACTCAGACTGCCTTACTTTGTTCTTTGTGGATATACTCAAAGTATTTATCTCCAGTCTTGTAGTCAGTTTGACAGTGTTAAACATGGAAACTGAGCACAGTAATGCTTTAGGAACATTTTAAAATAATATCTGTGGTAAATCATGATATACAGGATAAAATGAATTTCATTCTCAACTTCATTTAGTTCACAGTATTGACCCAGTCTTTGGTCTTCAGTTACAACTCTGTTTCAATATGTAGTGGTAATATACCACATCTTCACAGTGCACAAAGTGACCTGTGACTTTTAGGCAAATCATATTTAATATATTTTTCACATTTGTAATTTTTCTTAAATAAACAAGAAGTTCTCAGTTTTGGCTTTTGCCAGATTTCTTCTGCCCATGATTGTATGCATTTAGTCCAGTCTTGGTATTTAAACTCCTCCACCTCCACAGTTGCTTTTAGAAAGTAAAGTTCTTCAAGTCCACATTCTTCTAGTAAATCAAATATTTCCCATGCCCATTCACCTCCAACAGACAAGTCCCAATTAATTATGTCACTAGCCACCTTGTTGGATGATAAACCAGCAACCTGTTCCACCATACTTGCCTTCCATCTAACCTCACAGGAGTCCCCCATATCACCATTAGCTGCCATGATATTTTTAAATGTAAACTAAAAACCCATCTATTAAGTTTGGCTTTTATGTAGTGTTTTAAAATTTTATAGTTTTATTGTTTATTATTATTTTATTTATCATCATCAATATGGTGTTAGTTTTGCTCCATTTTGTCTAATCAACATTTTATTGCTGATCATTATCTCTTTTATTCTGTTTTATTTTATTTTATTTTGTTGGAATTTCATTGTTTTGATTCCATCTGCTTATTTTGTGTAGTTTCATGGTCTTTATTTATCTTTTGTTATTTTGGATACCCATCTTTGGTTGCTTTCATATTCGATGAATTTTTGTGTTGGCTGTTTTGGTCTGCATTGGTCTCTAGGTCCATTTTTAACATTCCGCATTTTTGTCAATTGTCTGTACAGCACTTTTAATTGCATTTGGCTTGTTTGAAAGGTGCTATATAAATAAAGTTTGATTGATTGATTGAAGACAGGCGCATTTATATAAAGTCCCAAAAATAATCAAATTGCCCGATTATGGACCAGTTTGTTTTTCTGAGATCTTTTGTAACCCCATATTCCTGACACAAAGTTCAGAACAGGACAAACACATGTTTGATACAGTTTTGAATATGTAGAATAACCCATATCGCTCATAATTTTAGTTTTACCTATAACACCCCCCAACGCCCTGCTGGCTGAGTCTTCTAGAACTGATGCACCATGTAAAAAAAAAAAAAAAAAGTACTTTCATTGAAGAAAAAGCCAAGATACTTATATTTGTCTGTAAACGCATGTTGTTTCTCACCAACACAAAACTATATATATCTCTATCTCTATCTCTATCTCTATCTATATCTCTATTTATATCTATATCTATATATCTATATCTATTTATATATCTATATATATTTTTATATATATATATCTATTTATATATATCCTTTGATTGATGCAAAGTCTCCACCGTTACACCATTCTTCAACACACGTCAGCATTGCTTGTAAATCTTCCTCATTCTCTGACAGTAAAATAATATCATCAGCATAAAGAGGAATGCTTTGAAGTACACAGCCACATAAAACCCCTTTCCCCAGCTGCTTTATCTCTCTGAGCGCATCATTAATTAAAAAAAAAAAAAAAGAACGGCAAATAATGTATCCTTGTTTGTTAAAGCGGTTTGTTTTCCTGTTTAAGGATTCATGTTGGGTCCAATCTTTTATTATTCTCTTCATATTGTTGTTCTTGCTTACTGGACAGTATGTTTGAAAGTTTGTGTGTTTGGTGTGAAATCAAATCAAATATTGGATTTGAGGTGAACTAACAGCACATTGAGCAAAAGACTTTTTGCTTGTGAATTAAGTAATATGATATATTTTAATTATTTTATAGTAACATCATAGCAGGTTGAAAACATTTTAATGTTCTTCAGTTTGAGAAGTTTTCATCCAACTAGTTTTACTTAGTGTTTTTATTTCTGTCAAAAAAACTAAACTATTCAATCAGCTGATCGGTCCACTGAGGTGATGAATTGATCTTAACTGATAATTAACCCTGAGTTTTCTCCACTGTGAGGTTTTTAAAAGTAACTTCACACTAAATCCACTTGTCAGGTGCCTCTCAACTGACCAGACGAGAGTAATCTTTACCTGAATACTATGTTGAGAACCAGAGAGAAGGGAATAGAATAGCATTAAACTGTTCAACAGATGGAGCACATGAGTCCTGGAGCAGGTTTTAAAACACAAGTCGACCCAAAATGATCAGAGCAGTAAACTGAAAGTGCACTAGGTACACAACACGTTACAACTGGAAACATATTTCATCAAGATGGTGACTTCCTGTGGTTGTACAGAGCCAGGAAGAAACCCCTCAGTGCCTCTGTGATGTGCACACCAGTAGCTCCGCCCTCTCTGAGGAGCGCCGACACCTTCCCTTTACGGCGGAATAGGAGGTGATGTCACACCTGGAGAGAGCATGGACATCCAGGATGGAGCGCGCCACTGCTCACCAGATTCTCTACTGTTGAGTTGATGTTGAGAACAGTGCCATCCTATCTGTCCATCTCCAGGTCACATGTGATCACCACCTTCCAGCACCAACAGACCACGAGCACAAACACATCAGCGTGTCTCTGAGGAAGTGGACGGTTGTAGCTCGCCGTCTGGCTGTATCCAACATGTGTGACATGAGGGAGACGTCAGCCTCGTCATCAGTGACCATACTGGCTGTTCTGCTGACAGTCTCCATGTCATCTCCTCTGCTGTGTGCTCAGGAGCTCGTCCAGCCTCTTCTCTGCCTCTACTGGTCTTTGGCAGAGACTATCTCATACCGCTCAAACACGACTAATGATGTTGAGAACGGTGATGTAGCGATGAAGCTGGCGCCCCACGCAGGCTGCCAGGTCAGCCACGGTGCCTGACGATGGCCATGCCCACTTGGTAGATGAGCAGCGATGCATCAACGCGCTCAAGGCCATGAGAGTAGTACCTGGGGACCTGCTGAACCTCCTCAGAGAGGGCGGAGCTACTGGTGTGCACATCACAGAGGCAGTGAGGGGTTTCGTCCTGGCTCTGGACAACCACAGGAAGTGGGCATCTTGATGAAAGTTTTCCAGTTGTAACTCATTGCGTAACTAGCGCACATGCAGTTTTCTGCTCTGATCACTTTGGGTCAACTTGTGTTTTAAAACCTGTTCCAGGACTCATGTGTTCTACCTGTTGATTAGTTTTACTGCTATTATCCTCCCTTCTCTCTGGTTCTGACCATGTTATTCAGCCATAGTCACATTATTCAAGTCTGGTATGCTACTTGCTTTTGTTACCTCCAACACCTGATTGTGAGTCACCTCAGAGTGTAGTAGTCTGTAAATTAAAATGTACATGTTCTGCATCGTTTGGATAATTGTGTTCATAAATATCCTGCAATGTATAACCGAATTGAAGTTATTTGAGTTGAAGCTAGAGCTAAATTAGAGTTGAAATATGGCCTCTTCTAGTTTAACCAACCATTTATGATTTTGAAAATGTCAGAAATGGATTCATCATCCTCGATAACCCCCAAAACCAGTCCAATGTTGTCTAAATCGGCCAAGCAGTTGCTGAAATATTATCCATATGTTATTATGTTAATAGTTATTATGCAAATTGACCACATATGGAAGTTATGATCCAGTAGTAACCCGGCCAAGCAGTTGCTGAAAAATTCTCTATATAAATTAAATAAATAATAAATGAAATAAATAAAAATGAGCAAATTGTTGCTAATCATGCAAATTGTCCAACATATGCGAGTTAGCGTCCAACAGTTTCTAAATGCTGGTGAACCATTCTGTACATTTCTAACATGAAACTTTGGGGTAGTCAACATTTCCCAGTTCACATCAGGGCTCTATACAGACCCTCGTAGGACACCTCTACTATCCTGAAGAGCACTTATTTTATTGGCCTCACCTGCTGGGAGCAGATATAAACTGGTAATTCCAAGATGGCGTCTCTCTCTCTCTGGTGACTTTTAGGCTCCCTATGTGGTTTAGTTGGTTTGGTTATATTAACTTATCATTCATGTTACAGGTACCTTAGGTTAGCACTACAGTTTCACCCCACACCTCACTACTGACGACAGACTTTACACACGTACTGACTTTATTTAGCTTCAGTTGAATTATCTTTAATAAATATACTTGTTTGTTTAAAGTGTTACTGTGTGGACTTCCCTTCATTCTTATGCTCCTGAGTAAGCTGGGCGTAACTAGTGGAGGCTCGATAAGTTGTGAACCTGAAATGTCAAAGTTTTGTTTGAGTGGTAGAAGTGTGTTGGGAGGCCCGCAGTGACAGTTTAGTTCTCTATTGGGTTAAGGTGCAGATAAATGGTGTCTCCAGTAAGAAAGGTGAGTGTGGGTTATGCAGTACATGCTGTGGGGATGATTGTAGTGGGTTAGCTGCACTATTTGTGCTTTCTGGCTGGAGCTTTCATTGGGTCCCTCAGATAGGTTGTAGCAGCAGTTATCTCACAAGGAGGAATTGCTGGTTTGTTGTTTTTGTGTTGTCCGTGTGGTTAGAGCCGCGGTCTACGTGACTCGGGAACACCCCGAAGTGTTGGTTGGGACAGTTTGTCTTCCCCAATACAGACGGTTTGTAGGTGCATAAATACCCACCGCCAGTACGCACATGAAGACCAGGGTGCAGTTAGTCAGGTTTGGCTAGGCAGTTAGGAGGGGGCGCTCCATAATAACTCACTCAATATCCCTGTAGTTGTGTATGCTTTAACTCAGACTGCCTTACTTTGTTCTTTGTGGATGTTCTCAAAGTATTTATCTCCAGTCTCGTAGTCGGTTTGACAGTGTCAAACATGGATACTGAGCATAGTAATGCTTTAGTCTCTGAGTTTCTAAAAAGGCCCAGTCGTAGTACTTTAATTCAGTTGATTGACAGCACATTTGGGTTGGTCACAAACTGAGAAGTTACCAAAAAAGGCTGAGCTAAGAGGCATTGTTGAAGGACTAGCAGTATCTGCCAAGCTTCTGAAGGTAGTTCAGGCTCCAGTGACTCCAAAAGTTTCAGAGGTTTTTGTTGGGACGTTGTCATTTGAGCAGTATATGCAACTAGAGAAGGAAAAAGCCAAAATAGAAAAGGAGAGTCTCCAGTTTGAGTTGGTGCATGAGAGAATGAGGATGGAGGTATCATTAGAGAGGGAGAGATTAAAAGGGTTGGGGGGAGAGAGAGAGTTTGAATTAATGCACTTTCCATCAACTGCTCAACAATGTGGAGCTCCTATTCGTCATTTTATCCAATGTTTTTCAACTTGTTTTCTCTGGGATACAGACCATCTTGTATTACGATGGATAACAGTAGTTTGGACTGATTTCCATCCATGTAACAAGAAGTGCTCGACCAGTGGGGTACTGTATGTGTTTTTCTCTTATTAATGATATCGTACCTGTGTTCATTACATCTAACCAGAATAGAGTTGCCGGTTTCCCCCACATACTGTAAGCCACATTATTTACATGTGATAAAGTAGACACAATTCCTGGAATTAGGATTACCTCGTGTTCTAGTTTTATATATCGTGTTATTATGTTGGTTGTGTATCCAGTTTTTGTGTCTAAAAAAAAAATTCCCCATAACCTCTGGGTTTAGAGTCATTTAGTGTTTTGACTTTAGCTTTGACTAGAAGATCCTGTAGGTTTTTTTTTTCCTAAAGGCTGCAATAATATTGTGGTCCTGTAATTCATCAGATCCTGTGATAAAGTTGTGAAAATGATTCCTAATCACTCCGACAAGCTTGACCGTTGTTGTAGAGAATGTTACAACTGTGATTTGAGAGATAACTGAAATGTGTTTCGTTTGTTTGAAAGTCTTAAAGACCTGGAGTACTCTCTATTGGTCAAAGCTGAGAACAACACTCTAGTGGCAAGCTTGTTAGTTTTTTGTTTGTAGCGGTAGTCACATGGAACTTACATTTTCTGTAAGGAGCGTGTTTCATGAGGAACACTAAATGGTTTTACACGTCGTCAGTAAGATCAGCTGGTTAAGTCGACATCGATGTTTATAACCCACTTCACTCCCCGCTAACTGGTTTGGGATAGTACTTAATATGGCGGACCCTCCACGGGCAAACGGAGTGGAAGTGGGTGGGGAGAGGGTGGAGGGGCCGGATTACATTAGCTGCTAGAAAGAGGAAGAGTTGCATTGTGGGTAGTGTAGGCGCTACAATATATCTGGTTCTGCTGAACCTTATCATGAGTATGATAATAAATCTGTGGAGGACTCTTTAATTACTGTGTTGTAATGTCTCTCTAGTGTATTATGATATTTCAGTGCTTGCTAGTCCTCTCACCTGGATCCTGCTGGTCACTCTCATCGTCTCCATAGTAACACAGGTGAGCTGTTAGTTTCATCCTTTCCTGTTTCTTAATAACATCTCACTAAATTAGAGATCACAGAGACCATAAAAGAGAAACGTCCTGTATGTGTGTCTGCCTGCAGGTGGACTACCTGAACAAGTCTCTGGACACCTTCAACACCCTGCTGGTCTATACCCATCTACTACGTCCTCTTCACCACCGTGGTCCTGTCCACCTCCATCATCCTCTTCCAGGAGTGGAGGAGCATGGCGGCTGTGGACGTGGTCACGACGCTGGTAGCCTTCCTGGTCATCGTGGTGGGTGTGGCCATGCTCCACGTCTTCAAAGAGCTGCAGGTTGGTGTGTCCCCCCTCCCCCCCCCCCTCAGACATTCATGGTCTCCACAAGATGAAGCCTAATTTTGATCTAGTGGCATTAAAAGGTCCAAATTTACACTTCAGTTCAGGACAAGATACTTATAAAAATTAGTTTCTTCTCAGCAGAAATAAACATGATTACAGCCTGGAACATAAAACCGTTTGGTCTCTAGAGCTAATTTCCCCTTTCATGACAACTGTACAGCGGGTAATGTTTATATATAACTCACCTGTGTAAATTATATTAAGGCTTAAAGTAATGCATAATTAAGGGTGTGGCCACTTTGAGTGACATGTGGGTGCCACCATAGCTAGTATCACTGAACTTAGCCTCTTGGCCGTGTTTGTGATGTTGTGCTTGTGGAGATATTTTCATGCACATATTGGACAGATAATATGGCTGCTGTGCAGTTATGTGCGGGATACCGGGAACTGTAATGTCCATGAAACTTTGCTAAATCCTGGAATACCAGACAGTACGGCTGCACGATTTAGAAAAAAAATATGTAATTGCAATTATTTTGACAAATACTACATTTGCGATATTATTTGCAATATTGGAGGGTATGCTAATTTTTACATCAATATTCTAATTTTCAATGAAAAACATTTTAAAATGGTGTGATTTTAGCTTGGATCTGTACCAAACAAAGATGTTTTCTTAACCCTGTAGAATATGATGTGTAGGCCAGGACATCTCTGCAGCATCACAATATTTAATTTAAAATGTTATTTGAATACACAATCACAGTTGGATGGATCACCTGATGTTTTATGTGCTGGTTGCAGGTTGTAGGGCTACAAAGTGCATCACGTAGATGTGATACGAGAATGAAACATGCTCTGATGTCTTTCAGGTGATGATGAAGCAGCTGACCAATCAGCTGTCTCAGCCGGTAGAGAGGGAGGGGCTTGCAGAGGATGTTTCAGCCAATGGACGAGCAGGAGGAGGAGGAAGTGGGAATAAAAAAGAGGATAAATACGGACTGATGGACAACATGGTGATAGAGAGTCTTCCTCCGATAAGAGAGGAAGGGCTGAGAGTCTTCATCATCAGCTGAAAGACAGAAGAAGAATGGAGACAGAGGTTTGTGTTTCCTGTTTCCTGTCTGGACTGGTCAGACTGGTCAGAGCTGTAGTCCTCACCCTGACTGATACTGGAAGTCTATATGCACTTTTTTTTAAATTCCTCTAGTTTGACGGCGTTCCAGTTCATCACTGAAGTCCATCAGCTTTCACACAAAACAAATCACCTTTACCTGAACACACTAAACCAGAGGGGAACGCTGAGCCCATTTACACTGAGTCACTTCACGGTCTAACTATCGGACATTAAAACAAGACTAAATTCTGAAAGCATCCAAGAGCTATTGGAGAATTAATACTACTACAAATGCACATAAAATTACTATAAAGATGCAGTACGACTACAAAGAGATGCAAAACTACTACAGAGAGAATTAATACCAATACAAATACACATAAAACAACTACAAATATCTACAAAGACACATGGAATGACTACAAAGAGACACAAACAACTAGTAGACATGACAAAAACACGTAGAAAAACTAGAAAGAGACCCAAACATTTGTCCTAAATGAAAGTGTATTCGGTAAAGGTGAAAGTGGATGTTATCCAGATGTGAGACAATTGAAATGACCAGTGTAAATGTGGCCACTGTCCTTTATCATTTAAAAACACCCTCAGATGTCGTTATTTTCTGTTTCCCTCTCGAAGGTGAAGAGAGACGTGATCAGTAATACTATAAAATGTGAATTATGAAAACTTTCATTTAATTCGCCGTTAGCAACCTTAATAAGCATCCTCCTTTATTCAAACTTTTGCTTTTTCTTAGGATTTAAAGGAGAAAGCTGCTGTTGTTCAGTATTTGTTATTGTCGACAAATTTCCTGAAAAGCCAAACTAACAATGTGTCTGTGGATACTTTAGAGTTCTCTACAGTCTGTGAGAGAGTCCAGGAACAGATTTACAATTGCTGAACTAATTCTGTCATGAGCATAAATTGTGTTTTATAGCTTCAAGTAACTGATTCAGTTCCTTAAAAATTGATCATTTGTGCTCGACAAATCTTCCCTATTAATATTACACGTTTTGTGTGTTTGTAATTTATAATATGGTATTACATAGGTAAACTTACCAACATCACCAGGAAGAAAAAAAAATCATAATATATCCGTCTGTGAATATGAGTTTCAGGAGCTTTAGATAACAGCCTGTATAAGTGATGTGTGATTAGGAGTTTTTTTTCCAGTAATGAATAGAAACATATTATAAGACTGAAATCAGCCTGCGTGGTTGGGTCTTTGAAACTCCAATAAATGTTCCTACTTTGTGCCAAATTTGCCTTTTGTTTTGCTGTGTTTTCAAAAGCCTTGGTTACATAGACTACTATGAATTAGCATGTAATTCAATGCATTTTTAAATTTTCTGTGAAGTTTAAAGCTGGGCACACACTGAACAGAATACAGAAATAAATAAGGGGTGAAATGCAAAGGGAAAATCTTGTAAATGTGCATGCATGCACATTTAAAAATAACGCAAATAACTAAATTAAAAAGATTAATGAAAATAAATACATAAATAAAAGGGAAAATTAAACGGAAGAGAAACGTGCTGCCTTGGTAATCTGTGCCATCCTGTCTGCTGAAACGTCAAAAAAATAAAATAAAAGAGGTGCCGGCATATCTGGACTCGCAGGTGTCGACGAAGACGTTGACAGTAGAGAATTGTTGGTAAGGTAGCTATGTTTTACTATATCTATTGTACATTGTTATCTTGATAGCTACACTCTGATTACTGTAAAAAAGTATAAAAAAAGGCACTGAAGTTGGGAAATTGGCTCGTGAGTCTGCTTCAAATGTGTGGATGAACGATCCAAATTTACTCGTTCCCCCCGCCCTGCACACTGCACGTCAAACGATGCCTGATGAAGCTGAAATTTGGTCCAACTCTAAAATGAGTTGTGCGGCTCAAAATTGGGGCCAGAAACGGACTGAAATTGTACAGTTTATGCCCAGCTTAAAGGAACAGTGTGTGGGATCTGGTGACATCTTGTGGTGGGGTTGCAGATTGCAACCAACTTCTCCCGTGTGCCAAATGTTTTGGAGAACTATGGTGGCCTTCAGGTAACATAAAAACTGTAATAGCCCTCTCTAGAGCCAGAGTTTGGTTAGTCTGTTCTGGGTTACTGTAGAAATGTGGTGGACTCCGTGGAGAGGCCCTACTCACTATGGAGATATAAACGACTCATTCTCAGCTAATGAAAACAAAACAACTGTTATTATCAGGTGATTATACACTAATGAAAGCATAGTTGTGAATATTATATTCCATTTCTGCCAATATATCCCCAAAAAATGTTCGTTTAAAAGAGTTTTCAACAGAAGGTGACGTCATGTCTCATTGAAACAATGCTGCTGTTTGCTGTTCAGCAGGTATTGTGTGTTCATCAGAGTCAGAAACTTGAGTAGAGTAGAGAAACAATTGTTGTGGAGAGTCATCAACCGTGAATTTCATGTTCTGTTGTCAGTGCAGAACAATGCTAGTTCACTTCATCGGTTCTACTTCCTTCTTCCTCAGATAGGACTACTTCCCTGTGCATTCTGGGTAAAATAGTTGCCTTCACTCCAGCTGAAAACATCAACATGTCATTGTGGAGTTTATTTTACTGTGCAATGAAGAGATGGATGATGCAGTATCTGAAAAGTCTTAATGCTGCTGTAGTGGCCATTTGTGTGAAAAATCCAAATCCAAAGGGCCACAGATGCATCATGGGTAATGTGGTTTATGCAGGAAATAGAGTCCATTGGCCATGCAAAATGTATGTGTTCTCGATGATTTCTTCATCCAAAAGTAAGGAAATGAAGCACAAAGAAAACATGGATGTTGCTGCCTCTCTTTTTCTGGTAATGAAACATAAGCCCTACCAGGTGCATGCTGGTCCTGCCTACCTACCTACCTACCTATATAACCACGGGTGTTACCCAAATCATAAACAAAAGAAAACCAAATACTAATTATACCAAAAAAGTAAATATAGTAAGCAAGAAAATAGTTAAAATCTAGAAATAACTATCAAATAGACTTTTTCCCAGCAGTTACCTCACGATCAGACAGCCCTTTACATCTCCAGGGTTGGGGGTTGGATGATTCCAAAAACTGTGGAGCACAGGAGGAAAAGTGACCCACAGTGTCATGTGATTTTATTTAGTCATTTGTGGTATTTTGCACTTGTACCTCCATTTTATGTATGAACTCAGTACTGCTTGATATATTTGCTCATGTGACTCATTTTATCATAGATTTAGATTTTTTTTAATTTTTTTTCTGTAAAATATAAAGTGTTATTATTATTACTACACTAGTTGCCTAGGTTACTTATCTGTACTTTATTATGTAAAAGGAAAAATGAAGCAGTAAAACAATGGCGTATAAGAATCACTGCAGCCTCAGGAGTGTTTGTAATGTGTCACTAGAAGCCTGTCTGTAAAGCAGTCTGTTGCCCACAAAGGATCCAGACGTCGGGCCGCCGCACGTCTTCATATGTTAAGTATAAGTAAAAATGAAAGTAGACTGGTTGCCGCTTTAGCTCACGTGATAGAGTTAGGTGTCCACGTTACAGGGGCCCGGGTTCAATACCTGGGTCCTTCTGCATCTCTCTACTCCCACCTTTCAGCACTATCTCTGTGACTATCATTAAAGATATAAAAGCTAAAAACAAATAATCTTAAAAAAAAAGTGGTTCACAATCTTAACATTATAATTATTTTTTGTGAGAAATTGCTTTTTGAAACTTCAATGTTAGTTTGTCACATACAATATATGGCGGTAAAGACTAACATGACATCATTTTTGACCTGGTCAGTAATGTTTTCTACCGGTTGATGATTGATAGGACAGAAGATGCTTGTTCTCCTCTACCCTCCACAATGCCACAACCACTTTACACATACAGCTGTCCTGCAGGGGTGTTTTGAAGCATTTTAATCCTCATTTAAATAATGTATTTTTTACAAATGATACTGAGATTTGGTAATTTTTAATTTCAAGCAATTACTGTTCTTTTCATATTTTGATCTCCCTCTTCCCTTTGA
>CAKAOJ020000382.1:547500-565000 GCA_916701645.2 Sebastolobus alascanus | reverse complement strand
GTTAGGGTTAGGGTTAGGGTTAGGGTTAGGGTTAGGGTTAGGGTTAGGGTTAGGGTTAGGGTTAGGGTTAGGGTTAGGGTTAGGGTTAGGGTTAGGGTTAGGGTTAGGGTTAGGGTTAGGGTTAGGGTTAGGGTTAGGGTTAGGGTTAGGGTTAGGGTTAGGGTTAGGGTTAGGGTTAGGGTTAGGGTTAGGGTTAGGGTTAGGGTTAGGGTTAGGGTTAGGGTTAGGGTTAGGGTTAGGGTTAGGGTTAGGGTTAGGGTTAGGGTTAGGGTTAGGGTTAGGGTTAGGGTTAGGGTTAGGGTTAGGGTTAGGGTTAGGGTTAGGGTTAGGGTTAGGGTTAGGGTTAGGGTTAGGGTTAGGGTTAGGGTTAGGGTTAGGGTTAGGGTTAGGGTTAGGGTTAGGGTTAGGGTTAGGGTTAGGGTTAGGGTTAGGGTTAGGGTTAGGGTTAGGGTTAGGGTTAGGGTTAGGGTTAGGGTTAGGGTTAGGGTTAGGGTTAGGGTTAGGGTTAGGGTTAGGGTTAGGGTTAGGGTTAGGGTTAGGGTTAGGGTTAGGGTTAGGGTTAGGGTTAGGGTTAGGGTTAGGGTTAGGGTTAGGGTTAGGGTTAGGGTTAGGGTTAGGGTTAGGGTTAGGGTTAGGGTTAGGGTTAGGGTTAGGGTTAGGGTTAGGGTTAGGGTTAGGGTTAGGGTTAGGGTTAGGGTTAGGGTTAGGGTTAGGGTTAGGGTTAGGGTTAGGGTTAGGGTTAGGGTTAGGGTTAGGGTTAGGGTTAGGGTTAGGGTTAGGGTTAGGGTTAGGGTTAGGGTTAGGGTTAGGGTTAGGGTTAGGGTTAGGGTTAGGGTTAGGGTTAGGGTTAGGGTTAGGGTTAGGGTTAGGGTTAGGGTTAGGGTTAGGGTTAGGGTTAGGGTTAGGGTTAGGGTTAGGGTTAGGGTTAGGGTTAGGGTTAGGGTTAGGGTTAGGGTTAGGGTTAGGGTTAGGGTTAGGGTTAGGGTTAGGGTTAGGGTTAGGGTTAGGGTTAGGGTTAGGGTTAGGGTTAGGGTTAGGGTTAGGGTTAGGGTTAGGGTTAGGGTTAGGGTTAGGGTTAGGGTTAGGGTTAGGGTTAGGGTTAGGGTTAGGGTTAGGGTTAGGGTTAGGGTTAGGGTTAGGGTTAGGGTTAGGGTTAGGGTTAGGGTTAGGGTTAGGGTTAGGGTTAGGGTTAGGGTTAGGGTTAGGGTTAGGGTTAGGGTTAGGGTTAGGGTTAGGGTTAGGGTTAGGGTTAGGGTTAGGGTTAGGGTTAGGGTTAGGGTTAGGGTTAGGGTTAGGGTTAGGGTTAGGGTTAGGGTTAGGGTTAGGGTTAGGGTTAGGGTTAGGGTTAGGGTTAGGGTTAGGGTTAGGGTTAGGGTTAGGGTTAGGGTTAGGGTTAGGGTTAGGGTTAGGGTTAGGGTTAGGGTTAGGGTTAGGGTTAGGGTTAGGGTTAGGGTTAGGGTTAGGGTTAGGGTTAGGGTTAGGGTTAGGGTTAGGGTTAGGGTTAGGGTTAGGGTTAGGGTTAGGGTTAGGGTTAGGGTTAGGGTTAGGGTTAGGGTTAGGGTTAGGGTTAGGGTTAGGGTTAGGGTTAGGGTTAGGGTTAGGGTTAGGGTTAGGGTTAGGGTTAGGGTTAGGGTTAGGGTTAGGGTTAGGGTTAGGGTTAGGGTTAGGGTTAGGGTTAGGGTTAGGGTTAGGGTTAGGGTTAGGGTTAGGGTTAGGGTTAGGGTTAGGGTTAGGGTTAGGGTTAGGGTTAGGGTTAGGGTTAGGGTTAGGGTTAGGGTTAGGGTTAGGGTTAGGGTTAGGGTTAGGGTTAGGGTTAGGGTTAGGGTTAGGGTTAGGGTTAGGGTTAGGGTTAGGGTTAGGGTTAGGGTTAGGGTTAGGGTTAGGGTTAGGGTTAGGGTTAGGGTTAGGGTTAGGGTTAGGGTTAGGGTTAGGGTTAGGGTTAGGGTTAGGGTTAGGGTTAGGGTTAGGGTTAGGGTTAGGGTTAGGGTTAGGGTTAGGGTTAGGGTTAGGGTTAGGGTTAGGGTTAGGGTTAGGGTTAGGGTTAGGGTTAGGGTTAGGGTTAGGGTTAGGGTTAGGGTTAGGGTTAGGGTTAGGGTTAGGGTTAGGGTTAGGGTTAGGGTTAGGGTTAGGGTTAGGGTTAGGGTTAGGGTTAGGGTTAGGGTTAGGGTTAGGGTTAGGGTTAGGGTTAGGGTTAGGGTTAGGGTTAGGGTTAGGGTTAGGGTTAGGGTTAGGGTTAGGGTTAGGGTTAGGGTTAGGGTTAGGGTTAGGGTTAGGGTTAGGGTTAGGGTTAGGGTTAGGGTTAGGGTTAGGGTTAGGGTTAGGGTTAGGGTTAGGGTTAGGGTTAGGGTTAGGGTTAGGGTTAGGGTTAGGGTTAGGGTTAGGGTTAGGGTTAGGGTTAGGGTTAGGGTTAGGGTTAGGGTTAGGGTTAGGGTTAGGGTTAGGGTTAGGGTTAGGGTTAGGGTTAGGGTTAGGGTTAGGGTTAGGGTTAGGGTTAGGGTTAGGGTTAGGGTTAGGGTTAGGGTTAGGGTTAGGGTTAGGGTTAGGGTTAGGGTTAGGGTTAGGGTTAGGGTTAGGGTTAGGGTTAGGGTTAGGGTTAGGGTTAGGGTTAGGGTTAGGGTTAGGGTTAGGGTTAGGGTTAGGGTTAGGGTTAGGGTTAGGGTTAGGGTTAGGGTTAGGGTTAGGGTTAGGGTTAGGGTTAGGGTTAGGGTTAGGGTTAGGGTTAGGGTTAGGGTTAGGGTTAGGGTTAGGGTTAGGGTTAGGGTTAGGGTTAGGGTTAGGGTTAGGGTTAGGGTTAGGGTTAGGGTTAGGGTTAGGGTTAGGGTTAGGGTTAGGGTTAGGGTTAGGGTTAGGGTTAGGGTTAGGGTTAGGGTTAGGGTTAGGGTTAGGGTTAGGGTTAGGGTTAGGGTTAGGGTTAGGGTTAGGGTTAGGGTTAGGGTTAGGGTTAGGGTTAGGGTTAGGGTTAGGGTTAGGGTTAGGGTTAGGGTTAGGGTTAGGGTTAGGGTTAGGGTTAGGGTTAGGGTTAGGGTTAGGGTTAGGGTTAGGGTTAGGGTTAGGGTTAGGGTTAGGGTTAGGGTTAGGGTTAGGGTTAGGGTTAGGGTTAGGGTTAGGGTTAGGGTTAGGGTTAGGGTTAGGGTTAGGGTTAGGGTTAGGGTTAGGGTTAGGGTTAGGGTTAGGGTTAGGGTTAGGGTTAGGGTTAGGGTTAGGGTTAGGGTTAGGGTTAGGGTTAGGGTTAGGGTTAGGGTTAGGGTTAGGGTTAGGGTTAGGGTTAGGGTTAGGGTTAGGGTTAGGGTTAGGGTTAGGGTTAGGGTTAGGGTTAGGGTTAGGGTTAGGGTTAGGGTTAGGGTTAGGGTTAGGGTTAGGGTTAGGGTTAGGGTTAGGGTTAGGGTTAGGGTTAGGGTTAGGGTTAGGGTTAGGGTTAGGGTTAGGGTTAGGGTTAGGGTTAGGGTTAGGGTTAGGGTTAGGGTTAGGGTTAGGGTTAGGGTTAGGGTTAGGGTTAGGGTTAGGGTTAGGGTTAGGGTTAGGGTTAGGGTTAGGGTTAGGGTTAGGGTTAGGGTTAGGGTTAGGGTTAGGGTTAGGGTTAGGGTTAGGGTTAGGGTTAGGGTTAGGGTTAGGGTTAGGGTTAGGGTTAGGGTTAGGGTTAGGGTTAGGGTTAGGGTTAGGGTTAGGGTTAGGGTTAGGGTTAGGGTTAGGGTTAGGGTTAGGGTTAGGGTTAGGGTTAGGGTTAGGGTTAGGGTTAGGGTTAGGGTTAGGGTTAGGGTTAGGGTTAGGGTTAGGGTTAGGGTTAGGGTTAGGGTTAGGGTTAGGGTTAGGGTTAGGGTTAGGGTTAGGGTTAGGGTTAGGGTTAGGGTTAGGGTTAGGGTTAGGGTTAGGGTTAGGGTTAGGGTTAGGGTTAGGGTTAGGGTTAGGGTTAGGGTTAGGGTTAGGGTTAGGGTTAGGGTTAGGGTTAGGGTTAGGGTTAGGGTTAGGGTTAGGGTTAGGGTTAGGGTTAGGGTTAGGGTTAGGGTTAGGGTTAGGGTTAGGGTTAGGGTTAGGGTTAGGGTTAGGGTTAGGGTTAGGGTTAGGGTTAGGGTTAGGGTTAGGGTTAGGGTTAGGGTTAGGGTTAGGGTTAGGGTTAGGGTTAGGGTTAGGGTTAGGGTTAGGGTTAGGGTTAGGGTTAGGGTTAGGGTTAGGGTTAGGGTTAGGGTTAGGGTTAGGGTTAGGGTTAGGGTTAGGGTTAGGGTTAGGGTTAGGGTTAGGGTTAGGGTTAGGGTTAGGGTTAGGGTTAGGGTTAGGGTTAGGGTTAGGGTTAGGGTTAGGGTTAGGGTTAGGGTTAGGGTTAGGGTTAGGGTTAGGGTTAGGGTTAGGGTTAGGGTTAGGGTTAGGGTTAGGGTTAGGGTTAGGGTTAGGGTTAGGGTTAGGGTTAGGGTTAGGGTTAGGGTTAGGGTTAGGGTTAGGGTTAGGGTTAGGGTTAGGGTTAGGGTTAGGGTTAGGGTTAGGGTTAGGGTTAGGGTTAGGGTTAGGGTTAGGGTTAGGGTTAGGGTTAGGGTTAGGGTTAGGGTTAGGGTTAGGGTTAGGGTTAGGGTTAGGGTTAGGGTTAGGGTTAGGGTTAGGGTTAGGGTTAGGGTTAGGGTTAGGGTTAGGGTTAGGGTTAGGGTTAGGGTTAGGGTTAGGGTTAGGGTTAGGGTTAGGGTTAGGGTTAGGGTTAGGGTTAGGGTTAGGGTTAGGGTTAGGGTTAGGGTTAGGGTTAGGGTTAGGGTTAGGGTTAGGGTTAGGGTTAGGGTTAGGGTTAGGGTTAGGGTTAGGGTTAGGGTTAGGGTTAGGGTTAGGGTTAGGGTTAGGGTTAGGGTTAGGGTTAGGGTTAGGGTTAGGGTTAGGGTTAGGGTTAGGGTTAGGGTTAGGGTTAGGGTTAGGGTTAGGGTTAGGGTTAGGGTTAGGGTTAGGGTTAGGGTTAGGGTTAGGGTTAGGGTTAGGGTTAGGGTTAGGGTTAGGGTTAGGGTTAGGGTTAGGGTTAGGGTTAGGGTTAGGGTTAGGGTTAGGGTTAGGGTTAGGGTTAGGGTTAGGGTTAGGGTTAGGGTTAGGGTTAGGGTTAGGGTTAGGGTTAGGGTTAGGGTTAGGGTTAGGGTTAGGGTTAGGGTTAGGGTTAGGGTTAGGGTTAGGGTTAGGGTTAGGGTTAGGGTTAGGGTTAGGGTTAGGGTTAGGGTTAGGGTTAGGGTTAGGGTTAGGGTTAGGGTTAGGGTTAGGGTTAGGGTTAGGGTTAGGGTTAGGGTTAGGGTTAGGGTTAGGGTTAGGGTTAGGGTTAGGGTTAGGGTTAGGGTTAGGGTTAGGGTTAGGGTTAGGGTTAGGGTTAGGGTTAGGGTTAGGGTTAGGGTTAGGGTTAGGGTTAGGGTTAGGGTTAGGGTTAGGGTTAGGGTTAGGGTTAGGGTTAGGGTTAGGGTTAGGGTTAGGGTTAGGGTTAGGGTTAGGGTTAGGGTTAGGGTTAGGGTTAGGGTTAGGGTTAGGGTTAGGGTTAGGGTTAGGGTTAGGGTTAGGGTTAGGGTTAGGGTTAGGGTTAGGGTTAGGGTTAGGGTTAGGGTTAGGGTTAGGGTTAGGGTTAGGGTTAGGGTTAGGGTTAGGGTTAGGGTTAGGGTTAGGGTTAGGGTTAGGGTTAGGGTTAGGGTTAGGGTTAGGGTTAGGGTTAGGGTTAGGGTTAGGGTTAGGGTTAGGGTTAGGGTTAGGGTTAGGGTTAGGGTTAGGGTTAGGGTTAGGGTTAGGGTTAGGGTTAGGGTTAGGGTTAGGGTTAGGGTTAGGGTTAGGGTTAGGGTTAGGGTTAGGGTTAGGGTTAGGGTTAGGGTTAGGGTTAGGGTTAGGGTTAGGGTTAGGGTTAGGGTTAGGGTTAGGGTTAGGGTTAGGGTTAGGGTTAGGGTTAGGGTTAGGGTTAGGGTTAGGGTTAGGGTTAGGGTTAGGGTTAGGGTTAGGGTTAGGGTTAGGGTTAGGGTTAGGGTTAGGGTTAGGGTTAGGGTTAGGGTTAGGGTTAGGGTTAGGGTTAGGGTTAGGGTTAGGGTTAGGGTTAGGGTTAGGGTTAGGGTTAGGGTTAGGGTTAGGGTTAGGGTTAGGGGGAGGCCATATACACTAACAAACAAAACAATTATAAAATACTCTAACCGGACGGACACCACCACCATTTACACTACCACCACCAACCACCACCACACACACACCACCACCACTACCACACCCCACCACCACACACCACCACCACCACACACCACACCACACACACCACACCTCACCACCACCACCACCACACACTACCAGCACCACCACCCCACTCAACCACACCACCACCTCCACACCCACCACACCACCACCACCCACACACCACACACACCACCACCACCACCACCACCACCACACCCACTACCCATACCACCACCACCACCAACCACCACCACACACACCACCACTCCACCACACACCACCACTCACCACCACTACCACAACTTTACCAACCACCACCACCACCACCACCACCACCCCCACCACAACCACCACCACCACCACACCACACCACACACCACCACACCACCACCACCACCACAACCACCACCACCACATCAACCACCACCACCACCCCCAACCACCACCCCACCACCACCACCACCACCACCACACCACCACCACCACCACCCCCACCACCACCACCACCACCACCACCACCACCACCACCCCCCACCACCACCACCACCACCAACCACCACCACCACCACACCACCACCCACCCACCACCACCACCACCACCACCACCACAACCACCACCACCTCCACCACCACCACCACCCACCACCACCCACCACCACACCACCACCACCACCACACCACCACCCCACCACCCACCACCACCACCCACCACCACAACCACCACCCACCACAACCACCACCACCACCACCACCACCACCACCACCACAACCACCCACCACCACCCACACCACCACCACTACCCCAACAACCCCCCACCACCACACTCCCACACACCACTACACAACACACACCACCACACCACCAACCACCACACCACACCACTTCACACCACACACTCCCACCACCACCTCCACCACATACCACCACACCTTCTACCACCACCACCCCACCACACTACCAGCACACCACACTCCACCACCACCACTACCCACCACCATACCACCTACACACCCACCTACACCCTACCACCACCACACATAACCCACACCACCCCATCACCACACCCACCCCACCACTACCACACACACACCACCACCCACACCACACCACACCACCACACCACACCACCAGACCACCACCACTATCAACACCACACTCCACACACACACACCACCTACCAACTACCACACCCACCACCACACCCCACCACACCACCATCCGCCCCCCACAACCCACCTCCCCACCACCACCCCACCACTACACCTCCCACCACTACCACCACCACACCATCCACCACCCCACACCACACACCACCATACACTCCACACCACCACACACACCCCACCACCCCACACCACTACCACCCCCCACATACACAACACACACTACAACCACCACACCACCAACCCACCACACCACCACCACTACCACTAAACACACCCCATACCACCACCACCACCACACCACCACCACTATCACACGCACCACCACCACACCACTCCAGCACCACCACCCTACCACCACCCCACTTCCACACCACCACCACCACCCACCACTCACACCTCCACCACCACCACCACCAACCCCCACCATCACCACCACCCCCAGACACTACCACACCCACCACACCCCACCCACACCCTCACAACACCACACTACACCCCCACCACCACCACCCCCCAACCACCACCACCCCACACCCCACACCCCACAACACTACCCCCCCCACCACCAACCACACACACCACCACCACACCCCACCCCACCACCACCCCCACACCTACCACACCAACACCACCAAACTCATACACACACCATACCACCAACCACCACCACCACCACACCCACCTCACAACACCTACCACCCCCAACCACACCCCACCCCACCACCACAACCACCACACCACCACCCACTACCACCCCCCCCACACCACCACACACACCCACCCACCACCACACCCACACACACACTACACCACACCAACCACCACCACACACATACCACCACCACCACACACACACACCACCACCACTCACCACACACACCACCACCACCCCAAACACCCACCACCACCACCACCACACCACCTCCACCACCACCACCACACCCACCCACCACCACCACATTTAACACCACCACACCACCACTACCACACCACCACACCACCACACCACACTACACCACCCCACCACCACCACCACTACCACACTCACCAACCACCACCACACACACTCCCCACCAAACACCACCACACCTACCACCACCACCACCCACCACACCCCACCCACCACCCACCACCACCATCCCACACACCCCACCACCACCACCACCACCCACACCACACCACACACACTACCACACACCACCACACCTTCTACCACCACCACACCACAACCACCACCACCACCAGCCACCACCCCACCACACCAACCACCATACCACACCACCACCACCCACATTCACCACCACACGCACCACCACCACCACCATACCTAACACACAACAACCACCACCACCACCCCCACCACACCACCACCACCACACCACCACCCCATACACCCCCCACTACACACACACCCACCACAACACCACCACCACACCCCTTCCACACCACCACCACCACACACACCCATTTACCCACCCCCACACCCCCACCACTACCAGCACACAACACCACGCCACCCTCAACCAAACCCCCACCACCCCACCACCACCCCCCACCACAATACCACACCCCCCAACCACCCCACACCCCCCAACCCCCCACACCACCCACCCACCACACCCATTACCCCCACCCACCCTCCCACCCACCCCATCCCACAACCACCCCCTCACACCACCCACACCCACACCCACTCACCCCACCCCCACAACACACCACTCACCCACACCACCACCCACCAACCCCACCATCCACACACCACCCCCACACCACACACCACCACACCACACACCACCACACCAACACTACCCACCACCACCACCACCACCCCACCCCCACACTACACCCCACACCAACACCCAACCTCCACCTACCACCACCACCACTCCTCCACACCCCCACCCCCATACACCACCCACCACACACCACCACCACCACTCCAACCCACCACCACACACCACCACACACCCACCCACACCACACCACCACCACAACCACACACGCACCACACCACTTCTACCACCACACACCACCACACCCCCATACCGCACCCACACCACACCAAACACCCCTCCACCACTCCCCCACCACCACCACCACCACCAAAACCACCCACCACCACCACCCCCACCACCACCACAACCACCCCCACCACCCCCAACTACACCCACACCCCACCCAACCCACCACCACCCACCCCCCCCACTCCACACCCCCACCACCACCACCACACCCCACAAACCCCACCACCACTACCACCACCACACACCCCACCCCACACCACCCCATACCCCACCACACCACCACCTCACACCACATACCACTACAACACACACACCCACCACACCCCCCCACACCCACATACACCACAACCCACCATACACCCCCACCCTCCACCACCACCCCACAACCCCCACCACCCCACCCCCCACCACACCCCCACACCACCCCACCCCCCCAACCCCACCCCACTCCCCCCACCCCCCCCCCACCAATACCACCACCCACCAACCACCACCACCACCACCACCACCACTACCACCACCACCAACCACCCACCACCCACCACCCCCACACTCCCACCACTACCACACCACCACCCACCCACCACCCCACCCCCACTACCCCACACCACCACACCCACCACACTACCCCCACCACCCCACCACCCCACCCCACCCACCCCCCACCACCACCACACCACCACCACCCACACCACCTCCCCCCAACCACCACCACCACACCACACACACACCTCCACCCCCCCACCAACACCACACACACCCCACCCCACCACCAACCACCACCACCACACACCACCCCACCACCACTACCACTACCACCCACCACCCCCCCCCCAACTCCCCCCCCCAACCACCACACACTACCACCACCACCCCAACCACACCCCACCCCACCACACCACCACCACTACCAGCCCACCCCCCCCCACCCCACACCACACCACCACCACCACTTCCACCACCACCACCACACACCACACACACCACCACCACACCCCACACCACCACACCACACCACTACCATACCAACCACACACCACCACCACACCACCACCACCACCACCACACCACCACCACCACACCACCACCACCACACCCCACCCCCCACCCCCTACCACTACCACCACACACACACACATACACCCCCACCACCACACACCACCACCACACCACACCCCCCAATCAACCACCCCCACCCCCCCCCCTACCACCACCCCACCCACCAACCCCACACCACAACCCCCCCCCCCCCACTACCACACACACACCACACCCACAACCCCAACCCCACCACCACCCACCCAACCACCACACCCCACCACCACACCACACCACACACTCCCACACACCCCACACACTACACCACACAAACCACCACCCACTACACCACCACACCACACACCACAACCCCACCCCCACCACCACACCCCCCAACCCCCCCACCACCACCACCACCCACCACAACAAACACCACCACACCCCCACCCACCCCACAATACACCACCACCAATCCCCACCACCCCCAACCCCCCCCCCACACCCAACCACCACACCACCAAACCACCCCCCCTCACACCACCCCACCCCCACCACCACCCCCACCACACCCCACACCACACCCCCCCCCCCCACCTACCCCACCACAACCACCCCCCACCCATAACACACCACCACACCACCACACAACAACACTACCCCCACCACCACCCACTCCACCCCCCCCCACACCACACCACATACCACCCCACACCTACCCACACACACCACCACCCTCCCACCACCACCACATAACACACCACACCACACCCACCACCCCACCCACAAATACCACCACCACAAACACAACCCCCAACACCACCACCACACCCCACCACCCACCATACCCCACACCATACTACCACCACCACACACCACTCCCACCACCACACACCAACCACACATACCACCCACCACCCCAACCACCACACTCCACCACACCACCACCTCACACCCCACCCACCACCACACCCAAAACCACCACCACACCTACACAGACCACACCACCACACCACACACCACACACCACACCACACCCAACTACACCACCACACAACCACCACACCACCACCACACAATACACCACCCACACCACCACACCACCACCACCACTACCCCACCCACCACACCACACACACCCCAAACACCTCACCCCACCACCACCACACCACACCACACACACAACCACCACAAAACCACACCACCCCACCACACACCACACCACCACCACCACCACACCCCCACCACACACACCACACAACAACACCCCAACAACCACCACCACCCCCACCACCACACACCCAAACCACCACCCCATACCAACACCAACCCCCCCAACCCCCCACACACCCAACACCCACCCACCAGCACACCCCCCACCCCATACACAACCCACCACCAACACCCCACACCAACCGACCACCACCTCCACCACCCCCCCCCCACACACACAACTACCACCCCCCACCACCACAACACACCACCACCACCACACCACACCACCACATACACACCCCACCACCCCAACCACCCACCCCCACCCACAACCACCACCACCCCACACACACCAACCCCCCACCACCCCACTCCAACCCCCCACATACAGCACCACCACCCCCAACACCCCACACCACACCACCCCAACCACACCACCCCCACCACCACACCAACCACACCACACCACACCACACCACACCAACACCACCACCACCCCCCACCCACCCACCACACCACCACACAACAACCCCACCACCCACACCATCACCCAACCTACCACCACACACCACCACCAATAACCACCTACACCACCACCACACACCACCACCACCAACCACCCCAACACCACCACCAACCACCCCCACCCTAACACCACACCAAACACACCAACACACAACTCCAATAAACCCCACAACACCAACCACCCACCACACCACACACCACCACCACCCACCACACATACACAACACCACCACTACCACCCCACACCCCCACCAACCACCAACACCCACCAACCCAACCAACACCACCACACTACCCACCACACCACCACCCAACCACACCACCACCACACACACTACACCCACCACCACCACCACCACCCCACCACCAACACACCACCACCACTACCACCACCCACACACCACTACATCACCACCACACCACCACCCCCACACACCACACACACCTACAGCACCCCACACACACCCCAAACCACCACCACAACCACACACACACCAACCACACACCAACACACATAACACCACACACCACACCACCAATACCACCAACACACCACCACCACCACACCACACCACCCCCACCACCCACACACCACACCACACCAACCCATCACACCACCCACCACCAACACACCCCCCACCTACCCTACCAACACACCACACCCCCCTCCCCCACACCACCCCACCACCACCCCCACCACCCAAACCACCCACCACACCACACCCCACCCCCAACCACACCACCAACACACCCCCACCAAAACCCCAACCCCTTCTACCACACAACCCACACACCCACACCACCCACACACCACCACCATACACCCCACACCACACACCACCACCACAACCACACCCACACATACACCACCCACACACCCAAAACCAACTACACCAAACACCACCACCCCACCCACCACAACCCCCCCCACCACCACCACAACCACCACCCACAACACACACACCACACCCCACCTAAACCACCCACATACAACACACCCCCACCACACACACCACACCACACCACACAAACCACCACACACCACCAACAACACCCCACCACCACACCCCCACACTACACCACACCAACCACCACCACACACCCCACCCCACACCCCCCCCACACCCACCACCACACCACACACCACCAACCCAACACCCCACCACAACACCCCCACCACCACACAACCACCACCACCACACACCACCCACCCCCCCCACAACACCCACCCCACACCAAAACCACACCACCCCCACCACCAACACACAACCCCACCACCCCACCACCCAAACCACACCACCACCAACACACCCCACAACCCCACCACACACCACACACCACACCACACTACCCCAAACCACCCCCCCTACCACCCCACCACCACACACCACCACCACACCAACCACACAACCAACACACCACACCCACCACCAACACCACCACTCCCCAACCACCCCCATACCCCACCCACCAACCACCACCCAACAAAAACACCACACACAACACACCACACCCCACCACACAACCCAACCCACCCCCACCACCCCACCACCAAAACACAACCACACCAACCCCACACCAACCACCACCACCACCACCAACATAACACACCCCCCCACACCACAACCCACCCCCCCACACAACAACCACACCCCCACCCACAACCACCACCACCCAACCACCACACCCCACCCAAACCACCCCACACACCACCACCACCACCCAAACCACCACCCACCCCCTCCCCCCCCCCCCACCACCCCCCCCACCCACCCACACCCACCCCCCCCCACCCAACCCCACCCAACCCCCCCCCACCCCCCCCCACCCCCCCCACCACCCAACCCCCCCCCCCCACCCCCCCCCCCCCCCCCCCCCCCCCCCACCCCCCACACACCCCCCAACACCACCCCCCACCCCCACTCCACCCCCACAAACCCCCAACCAACCACACCACACCCCCCCCCACCCACCACCCCCACCACCCACCACCACACACCCCACCCACCCAACCCCACCCACCCCACCCCAACACAACACCAAACCCACCCACCACACCCCCCCCCACACCCCACACCCACACCCCCCCACCACACCCCCCCACCACCCAACCAAACCCCCCCCCACCCACCCCACCACCCCCCCCCCACACCCCACACCCCCCCAAACCACCAAACACCCAAACCCCCCCCCCACACACACACACCCCCCCCCACCACCACCCCCCCCCCCCCCCAACCACCCCCCCCCACCCCCCCCCCCACAACCCCCCCCCCCAACCCACCACCACCCCCACCACCCCCCAACACCCACACCCCCCACACCCCCCACACCCCACCACCCCACACCAACACCACCCCACCCCCCCCCCCCACCCCCCACCAACCCCCCCCCCAACCACCCACACCACACACTACCACCCACACCCCACCCCAAACCAACCCAACCACCCACCCCCCCCACCCACACACCACCACCACCACATACACACCAACACAACACACACCCCCCCCCACCAAACCCCACCCACACACACACCCCCACCCACCCCACACCCACCACAACCCCACACCACCACACCCCACCCCACCCTACCACCACCACCACACCACACAACCACCACACACCCCACCACCCCCCCACCCACACACCACACCACCACCCACCACCACCACCAACACAACACCACCCCACACCCACCACCCACACCCCCACCACCACCCAACACCCCACACCACACCACACCACCACACCCACCCACCACCCACCACCACCCACCCACCACCCCAACACCACCAACCACCCACCCCCCCCCCCCCACCCCACCACACCACCACACACACCACCCACACCCACCCACCCCCCCACCCCCCCCACCACACCCCCCAACCCCAACCCCCCACCACCCACCCCACCACCACAACCCACCACAAACAACACCACCCACCACCACCCCACCACACCCCACACCACCAAACACCCACCACCACCCCCACCACAACCACCACACCACCCACACCACCACCCCACACACCACACCACCACACCCACCACCCCACCCCACACCCCAACACCCACCACACCACCACACCACCCCCATACCCCCACACACCACCCACCCCACCCCCACCACACCACACACCCACACCACACCCCCCACCACCCCACCCCACACCACCACACCACCACCACCCACCCCCCACCACCACAACCACACCCCACCCACAACCCCCCCCACACCACCACCCCACACAAACACCCCCCAAACCACCCACCCCACACCCCCCCCCCCACACACAACACCCCACACCCCACACACAACCCACACCAACCCCCACACCCCACCACAAACCCACAACCCCACCACCCCAACCCACACCCCCCACCCCCCACACCACCACCCCCACCCCAACACAACAACACACACCCCCCACCCCCAACACACCACCCCACCCACACCACACCACACCCCCACACACCAACCAACACACCCACCACCACCCACCACCACACCACCCCCCCCACACACCCCACCACCACCACCCACACCACCCCACCCCACACACCCCCCCACCACCCACAACCACCCCACCACACACCCACTACACCCCCACACCCCAACCCCACCCCACCACCCCCACCACCCCACCCCCCCCCACCACCACACCACACCCCCACACCACACCACCACCCCACACCCCAACCACCACACACCACACCACCAACACCACCACACACACACCACCACCACTACCACACCACCCCACACCACCAACCCTAAACACCCACCACCACCACCCACACCACCACCACCCCACCACACACCACCACATCTACCAACACACCACACCACACCACACCCACACCACACCACCACACCCACACTACCACTACCACCCACCACCACCACCCCAACACCACCCCCCACACCACACACACCCACCACCACCACACACCCCACACCACACCCACCCACACACCCACCCACCACTACACACACACAACCACACACCACCCACCACACACACCATACCACACCAATTCCACCCCACCACCCACACCCACCACCACACCACCACCCACACACACCACACCACCACAACACACACAACCCCACCCCCACACCACCACCACTAACCACCCCACCACCCCCACCCACACCACACCAACACCACAACCACCACCCCCCACCCACAAACCAACCCCACCACACCACACCACCACACACCAACCACCACACACCACCACCCCCACCACACACCACCACCAACCACCACCAAACACACCACCACCCACCCCACCACACACCCCACCACCCCCACACCCACACCCCACCCCACCACCACACCAACCACACAACACCCCACCACCACCCCACACACACCACCAAACTACCACCCACCACCACCACCCCACCCCACACCACACACCACCACACACCACACACCACACCAACCACCACACCACCACACTACCACCACCACACCACCACCACAACCACCCAACACCACCCCCCACCCCACACCACCCCACACCCCCCACACCACCCCACCAACCACCACAAACACCACACACCCCCACACCCCACACCACCCCACACCCCCACCCCACCACTACCCCAAAAACAACACACACCACCCCCACAACCCCCCCACCACCTCACCACCCCACCCACCACACAACACACCCACCCCCCCCACCCACCCACCCCCCCCCCCCCCCCCCCCCCCACACCACCCCCCCACCACCCCCCCCCCCCCCCCAAAACCCCACCACCCACCCCCCCCCCCCCCCCACAACCCCCCCCACCAACCACACCACACACCCCACACCAACCACCCCCCCCACCCACCCACCAACCCCCCACCCCCCCAACCCAACACACCCAACACCACCCCCCCCCACCACCCCCCCACCAACACCCCACCCACACACCCACCCCCCCCCCCCACCCCCACCACCCCCCCCACCCACAACAAACCCACACAACCCACCACCACCACCCCCCCCACCCCCCCCACACCACCCACCCCCACCCCCCCCCCCACCACCACACACCACAACCCCCCCCCCCCCCACCACACACACAACACCACACTACCACCACAACCACACACCCCTACCAACCACACACACCACCACAACCCACAAACCACACCCCACCAACCACACCACCACCACCACCCCCACCACCCCACCACACCACCACCACCACCCAAACAAACACCACACACCCACACCACCACCACACCCACCCCACCACCCCCCACCCACTACACACCCCCACCCCACCACCACCACCACCCACTACCACCACCCCACACCCCCAACCACACACCACCACCACCAACCACACCCCACCCCACCAACACCCCACC